>JAVCKT010024730.1:32458-45184 GCA_032273925.1 Rhynchotus rufescens | reverse complement strand
AAAGCTCTTTTTGAAGAAAATTTTTTCCATTAATTTTATGTATATAAATATATATATATGTATTTACGATGATTTCAAGCTGAGAGACAGCAAACTGGCATCAGCTGCACCTCAAACCTTTTCGCAGGAGGCTCCAGTGCAAGATGGGAGGCAGGGATTTAATCAGGACCGGGGCAGCTATCGGCACAGGCTGTCATGCCTAGAAAACCGCAAATTATGCACTAATTATCCACCTACACTGCCGCAGAATAAATAACTAATGACTGCAGCTCGCTGTGCTAAAGATAATTCCCGTCGTAACAAGTTCACAGGCTGCAGCCTCTTTGGCGAGGTGTTCAGAGGAGCCTCTCTGGCCTCTGTGTTTTTCATCTGGAAGTGGGAAACTGACTTTGGAGACAGTGGTAGCCGACGGGGCCTGTCTGCTGGCCACTTCCTCACTTCCCTAAAAGTAGGTTCTTGATACGTGGCTCATCTTTGCTGCCAAGGTCGGCAGCAGCCCTGGATAAGCAGCTAATGGGACATTGAGACAGCTATTTGCGGAGTGTAACGCCACTTTGCAGTATTTTCCTTAAATACACCTTCTTCCTTTCTTTTTTTCTGCTCTGCTTTTCTTTATTACTATTTTACATTGCACCTAATCACATGAAAGCAAAAGAAAGTCCCAGTGGAGCAAGCTTTATCCCTCACCCTACTTTGCACTCTGAGAAAGATGGTGATAAGATCCTTTTAGAGCCTGGGTTGTGCAGAGCTCTAAGTTCCTACATTTGAAATCTTGAGGTACGAAACTAGCTTATGCTGATGTGTGAAGTGAAACTTGGGGGCATAAACCTCAAGTACATTAGCATAAGCACGTTCTTTCTGATTTCCAGATGTTTTGCTTTTTGTGTTTAGAAAGTATGTGAAGTCATGGTCTTTTAAAGTGGCTATATGCATATTCATATATTTTTCCCACTAGTATCTAAAAATATTTGGAAGAATGGAGTAGCGAGTGTTCTCATTTCAAAACACAGAGGAAAAGGAAGTCTGTGTTGTTACTATCATAAATCCCTTTAATAATGTCTTAATGCTACTTTTAGCTGAAGTTAACTGAAACGTTAAGTGGGATAATACTAGCTGAAGAAATACAGCGTTAAGGGATTGTTTGTTTGATTTTGTTTTGCAATTAGTGTAAATGTAGTCCTCTAACAGACTGAAGAATCCAGTGTAATGTGATTGCTCCTGCCAGGCCTCTAATATATCATCTATCATTTGGGATTCTCCATGGGCCCTGAGCCGGGGTAGGGTTTCCAACTGGCAGTGACTTTCCTGGCTTTAACCTTCAGCTGTGCTGCCCTTGAATCTCCTGTGCTTGCAAATGCTCCTCCTTCCTCTGCCCTGCTTTTCCTTACATAGAGATAGGAACAATGCATGTCTCATCTTATGATTTTTGAAATAAGGAGCCCCCAAGAGATAGATGAAATTATTTGGGCTTAGCTTGTAATTTGTTTCTCTGTGTGTCTTTATTTTGGCCAAATGTGACTTTTTCTGAGCAAAGGCTCAGGATTTGCTGAACTCTGAAATCCACTGGTCTGGTTTGGCACTATCCCTAGCAGGGAAAAGAGGCAGGTTGTTTTATTTGTTTGATTTTAGCTGCACACGGCTTGGACATAGGTCTCCTTTCCTGTAGCTATTTGGAAAGTCAGTGCATTCTTATATAATGAACCGGTACTGCCGTGGTATTCTCATTAATAAATTATCATTAAGACTTGAAATCAAATTGTGATACAACTTGTTTGTTTGATTTCTTTTGAAAAGCATGGTGCATGCTGTGAAACTCCTACAAACTAATTCCAGTTCTTTAAGGACACCAGGCATTATTAATTTAAGGTGAAGATCACTATATCTTCTACCTTCTCTTTATGTGTTTTCTTCCCCTTTCCCTTTTTTCTTCCCCCTGGATTCTCTTTCCTCCTATTTCAATCTATGATATTTGGCTGAAGTTTTTGAGTTTTATTTGCACCTGGAATAAATCTGTCTGGATTGGAGGAAGAAGGGAAGTGAGATAATAATAATAATGATGATAATAATAATAATAAAGGCAAGCAAGTTCATGTATCTCAGAATCAATCCAAGAAAGACTTTTTTTTCTGAACTCAAAAATCATGGACTTTGGTTTTGGTTTGTTGTTGTTTTTTTAATGCTACCTGTTGAACAGTGTTATCTTTTC
Organism: Rhynchotus rufescens; assembly: GCA_032273925.1. Classification (NCBI taxonomy): domain Eukaryota; kingdom Metazoa; phylum Chordata; class Aves; order Tinamiformes; family Tinamidae; genus Rhynchotus; species Rhynchotus rufescens. The sequence goes on along the minus strand of JAVCKT010024730.1, from coordinate 42,978 downwards.
CTGTGAAAGCAGCTTTTGCAGTGGAGTGGAGAAACCTATACTCTGTCCTTGCTTAGGATGAGCAAAATCTGTTGGATGAAACTCACTCTTCTGCATAGGAATTAGTGCAAAAGTTCAGCTCTTCAGAGCAGGGCATTAGAGGTAGATAGGTCTTAAAACTGGCCTTGTGTGAAGGGGTGAATTTCATCCATGCTTCACACGTTTGGAGTCCTGGATTTGTCCTATACGATAATGAGAAAAATGGCCAACATGGGAAAACATTATTGATTGCTTTCTCTGCCCTTCACTAATAAATATTGCATGACTATCTGCTCGTCCTTTGAATTAAAGGAACAATCCAATATCCATTTCAGTTTTCAGCAACGTGCCAGTATGACAAGCTCTTTTATAGTCTTCATAAAAAGCGAAATCCAGAGAGGTTTCCTCTGAACATCAGATGGGGGTAGGGCGGGAAGGGGAAAAAGAAGTCTTCTACAGAAAATCTCTTGTGTTCGGCTGTTGTATATACTGTGATTATTTCTTTTTTAATTTGATAGCCTTAAGGATATCTTAAGGATAGAGAACCTTTTAAAGCCATTAATGCAAGGCAGAATTTTATCCCTTGCACATCTCCCTGCCATTAGGACCCACAGGCCAGTCCCTCATAGATGTAAGCTCTGAAGACTCTCAGGTGTTTATTTTGTCTGCTTCCTGGTTTGCAAGTAAAGCTGCAAAATCCTTACCTGCAGACATGCTCTCCTGGAGCTTTTCAGAAACATATTGACAGAACAAAAGCAAGACCCAAACTTTGAAACCCCAATTCCTAGCTTGAAGCATATCTTCCTTTTATAAGAGTTCTGATAATCGCCACAAGCAAAATCAATGCAATTGCAGGTTTTTCCCCTTTTCCCCTCTCTCCCAACAGAACACACACCAGCTAGTTACCCTTAAACCAAACATTTTTCTATTCCAGAACCCGCCTGTAATTTCCCAAGTCTTTATAAACAGTACAGATTTTATACTCTAAAAGTATAACATAAAATTCCGCCCATTAGTTGCACAGCGTGAAGCTAAGAAGAATCAAGGTGCTGCCAGGTCTTTGTTCAAACCCAGCATCTCAGTTTCATAGGTTATAGGTTGCATTTGAACTGAGCTTGTAAATTTTCTCTAGCGGGCTCCTTTGGACAGGGCACTTGTCTGACTGCTGGTGGCCCTGCTTTGATACCCAGCTGTGACCCACATATATTTTCCTTTAAGTATTTCTTCTCCTTATTCACACTACATGGTATTATGCCATTCTGGCTAGGTCCTTCAATCCATCCATATTGATGTCCAGGAAATAAATGTCAGCCTTGCTCCTTATGTCCCTGTGTTCCAGCACTTTTCAATTTGCTGGTTAGCTCAGGTGAGTAATAGGACAGTAGTAGGTGAGTAATAGGTGAGTAATGATGGCAATACCAGTTTTCATGGAGAGAGACCATGAGATCTCTCTCTCGTCTTCTCTGTGAGAGCCAGAAGTGACACATGCTAATGAGAAAACCCTGCACAAATTCTTAAAGAGTATTTAAATACTGTGAAATAGGTGTTGGAGGAAGGTTGGCAAAGAGTTGTGGTGGGCTGTACTGTCCAGACTTAGCATGGCAAGCAGTTATTCACCTCAATCCCCCTCGGCTGTGCCGTGGTCTATATGGGCCAAGGCATTGAGCTGATGGGGTTTGATTTATTTCTTGCTAATCAGCCTCAGGAGAAAGGAGCCCAAAGTGATTTTCATGCCTCAATCTTCCCTTATGCAGCTCATTACAACAGAGTTGTAATAAAATAGAAATATTCAGAGTCCCTTTTCTCACTGCTATAAATTGGATGCTTTGGAGGTAGTATGATTTATTGCATCCATGTCTGCAGCTCTTTCTTCATGAAAAGCAGCAGCTTGTGGAAGCTGAGTATGCCGTGCATTGGTGCAGCTGATGCATTTTATGGCATCTACACCCTGTGCCGCAGTTCCATTTCCACTCACCAGTCTTTTGTTTTTGCCATTAGACTGAAGCTCAGGTTAGTGGATCTAGTGTAAGGTTGGACAGAGAACTCCTCTATAACCATGGTCATGCTGTGTTTTCCCCAGCAGTTGTCGACATTGAAGTGGAAAAATGTATATAATTTAAATGTGATTTAAACTTATGAAGAAAAAGTTAAAAGCTTAATAAAAAAAGAAAAAAAGAAATCTACTTAAAATAATAGGTTGTGTCCTTCTGGAGGCTGGGAGATGGGTGGAGAACTTAGAACATACATTCATTATATGTATGTGCTTTCATTCTGTAATTAGAATACAAATATCCAGAGACAAGGAAAAAGGATCATATTCAGCTATGCTGAAGCCCAGTGTGTTGTTTGGTCTTGGGCAAAGATGAATTTTTAACAGCAAAATAATACTTTGACTACTGTTATTTGAAAGAGAAATAGTGGGTTGCGATATTAATACTGGGTTAGCTGCAACTTTCTATCTTGTCAAGAATTTACAAGACAGAAAATGTTTTGCTTCCCTTTGTCATAGGAAAATACATAACTGAGAAGCCTTAAGATAAATTTTATTTTACTTTATATAAGTATTTTTTTTCTTGAGACTGTTCTGCAGAGTATAGCATTACTGGAAAAAAAAAAAGAAAGCTTTGTTCTCTTTCTGGTAGCTCTGATTTGTTGTTTTTGTTTTCAAATTTTAATTATTACTTTTATAAACATTAAATGTTTATGTGTTTTATAAAAATTAAACTGTTCAGTGTTACTGAAAGAGGTCTTGGATTTTTGTTTGAGCATATCTTTTGGAGGTATTGGAAAATTTCATGGCATTATCTTTGCAGCCCTTCTGATATCCAGTAAATACTGGAATAAATCTGCCTTATAGAATGCTTGTAAGGTAGAAGTCTCGATAAAGGCACAATTCATTGTGAAATTTTCTTGAGGAGAAAAATGGATTATTTAATTTAGAATTAATTCAACTAATATCTGTCATGTAATGCCTTGCCAGAATTCGGCATAATCACTTAATATACAAGATGTGACAGACAGAGAACCTCATTATTAAGATTTTTGTCTATAACTTCAGAGTCTTCAACATTTTTCTGGCATAATCTTTATGTACCTTGGTTTGAGAAGAAATTCTTAAAGTTGCAGCTTTGGATATCTTTGATATTAATTTAAAATTAAACAAAGAAATACAGAGAATATTGCCCCTGAAATGTCTTCTCTTTCCATATGATTAATGTTTCTGGAGCAGACAGATATTAAAGTGTGTAAATCAAGACCTACTTTAAGCCAATGGAAATATACCAATTGTACATCCCCTGCTATGAGTTTCACTGTGAAGAAAGAGGTAATATATTAATTAATGCTTCATTTATACCTGCCAATGTTTTTTGGAAGGGCAGAGCTGTGGTGGTGGAGGGAGAACCCTAGGATTCTTCAACTGTAAAAATATGTACCATTGTAAAATATGTACTTATGTAAAATATCGGGTTAAGCTCCAAACTGCATGGTAAGTGACTGCTTAGCTTTCTTTACAGCTTCCATCACTAAAGCATATGTGGACATTATTTTGATTGCAGGTATTTAGGAAAGAGTAAGACCATGCATATGTTTAATTTTCCAGAGAATCAACCTTTGCACACTGGTTGCACTGGGGAACTGTTTCCAGTTCTCTGCAGTCAGGCATTGCTGGTGTCAAGTGTTCTTCAAACAGCAGTCTTTGGGCCCGATCCTTTCACACAACTGTTGCTGCAGCTCTTTGGATCATTTGCAGAGATTTCTGTAGCAATAGAGCAAACATGGTCCCTGACTGCTGTATCAGCCATAGCATTTGTGATTCTAAACAGCAAGAAGCATTTATAGCTAATAATTGTATTTTATTATAAGACTAGCCATTACAGAGACAGACTACCAATGCTGTTCCATGTAATGAGAATGTATTGCCATGGCAACCAATGGCATTAGTATTTTTTTAAGTAATTAAACTCTCCAAGTCAATTTGCCCTCACTTGTCAGATTAGGAAATAGAATTTTGTTTATTGCTCTCTGTTAGAGCAATAAGGTAGGTAGGAGGGCTGGCAGGGTTGGGATTGGAGCTACCTGAGGAGAAAGCAACTCTACAGGCCCTTTAATATGAGTTTTTGTGATATGTGGCAGGTGTGAGAAAGCTCATTGATGGCTTCTGAGTGCTCACATTCCACCAGACTCACTGGGATATTTGCTATATGGGCTTATAGGGTTAAATACTGAGACTCTGAGACTATATTGGGTTGCATCAGTGGGGCAACTGGGAGGAAAACAGGAAGGTGAAAACTCAGGGTAGCTCCTGCCTGCTGTCAGATGAGGAAGATCTTGTCCTTTCTTGACAAGGTTCTGTGGAAGAGAAGGTGACATGTTTCAATGGTATCTTGAAAAGTCTTTAGTTTTCTGCCTTTCTGGGGAGGTCCAGAACATGTGGCTCGTTTTTTGCTGATAGAGAAGCTGTTTAGAGAACTAGTGCTTCAAAATCAAGTGAGGTCCTTAAAATAGATTAGGATGTCTCCGAGTAGCACTTCCGATGTTGTAATTTATGAGTCAGGAGGTAGGCATGGGTAAAGTCTCTGCAACAATCTAGTCATGGATGAGACATGCTTGTTCTGGTAGCAAGACTGGAAGAAGGGATCTGAGACCATCCAAACATCCTTGTACATCTCTCAGATATTAAAATGGAGGAAGATAAAGAAGGCAATAATTGTAGGAGTTGCAGATATAAAAGGAAGCAAATAAGAAGCAGTGAAATATAGTGTAATTTTACAGCAATGAGGAAAATGCTGTGAAATCTATCACATCTTGCTCCTGGTGTTAGCAAGGCAGAGAGAACTGTTAGGAAGGCACAGAGCGTGAATGCAAAAGTACGTTTATGCAAAGGCTACAGTAATGAATCCCAGTCTTGCCTGAGAGCATTTTTTAAGATAAGTACAAAGGAGAGTTTGGAGTATTGATTTTTTTAAGACAATAAATTGGAGTTGTTAAAAATTAGTGCTGCCTGGAAAAGTTCATGTTAAATCAGGGCCCAGGTAAAGAGGGCAGGTTCAAGGGGGAGCTTATCAGGACTGAACTTTGGATCCTGGAATCACTGCTCAGCAGGGCCACTGGCAAAACAGCATTTTCCATCCAGTTTCCTTTCCCCTACCTCCTTCACTGCAATAACCCCTGTGGATGGAGCTCCAATTAATAAAACTTACCTTTATCTATGCATTATCATAATACAAAGGCTCAAGGGACACACAATCCCTTCATGCTTGAACAAATTTAAAACTCATGATCCTCCTGGGACACTTGCTGGGAAATAGAGGAAGGGAATAAAGGGCATTCTGAATATTCCTGCTGAATGATGGCTACACTTTGCAAAGTGCTTCGAAGCTTGTTAGATTCTGAACATTTATGGGAACCTTACTGCTATTAGATCCTGTGAAATGGCTATAATTAAAAATGCTGGTCCTTTTGCATGGAAGATCTGCACTGAATGTTAAATCATTTTCTTGAAAGAGCCCGTGAGAAATTAAAAATGCGTTCAGTACAATAAGAGCAAATGACCAGAAATATTTAAATTGCCACTATCTTTTAATGGGAAATGCTGTTATTGCCAAGTTTGAATGGACAAATACACCATCCTATGCTTTACTGTTGTTCACCGAATGCATGCTGCATGATTGCTGTTATTAATAAGTCTGCTTGTTTAATGTTTTGTCTGCAGCGTGCCTAGAAGTCTTGGGTCCATCATAGTTTGTGCTGGACAGAGCTTTTACAGCAAGGCAGATGCCCAAAAAAATTGTAAAGAAGGGATGTAATGATACTCAGTTAAAGAGAGGAGGTGAGGGAGAAGCCAATGATCCAGTAATGTGATTAAAGCAGAGTTATAATTAGTGATCAAAACATTCTAGCATCCTAACCATTGCCAGGTTGTCTTAGGTGTGCCAAAGGAAGACTACAAGCCAAGTTTTGAAAAATAACTTACTGATGTTGGATGATTTTTATTGGTACTCTTACTACACATACAAATTTAATATGAGTTGTTCATTACCCAGATTTAATAATGTACTTATGCTTTATGGAACTATGCTTAATAATGTAAATGCTTTGTGGAACTGAAGTTTTCAGTAATAATCTCCTTGTAGTGCTCTAAGGGACAAATCACAGGACAGTAAGAATAAATACTGGCATATTTACAATTCGGCCTTCTGAATAAAGAATATAATAACTTCCAAACTATATTTTCCTCTAAAATGAGCACAGTAAAGTAATGCCTAGGGCTGGGTGGAAGCCTAAAGGAGCACAAGAAGCTTCCTCACAATGCTAGGTGCCTAGTTCCAAGGCAATCCTTTTATGCCTTCACCCCCAACATACACACTGAGTAATCAAATAATGCTATGTACTGATTCAACTAAGGCAGGTTCAAAACAGAAGTCATGAAGCAGTTACTTGAAGACTTTGCATCTAAAGCCTTGCATGTGAAAAAGTCATCAGTTCCTCACTTGGGGTCACATGTTGAATGAGAAGCCAGCTACAGGTTTAGGTACCGGTTTTTATTTTGTTCTACGTGTTATTCAGTTTTGTATGAATTTGTTTATAGCAGGCCAAGCTGAAGCAGGAGGATATTTCTTCTTGGTTTTACAACTGGATTTCATGGTAGATTTTTATCTTAATACTTTCAAAAAAGTTGCTCGTAGAAGGTCTCCCTTCCCAATCTCAAAACATTCCTCGGAAGGCAAGGTTGCTCAATGGTGACCTTGTGTGCATATTCGTTGCATTTACCAACACTAAATAAATTCCCAGAAGGGACAAATTTAATTAAATTGACAATCTCACTAAGTCATGTAGTTAGTAGCTAGTAGATAAATAAAATGAACTCAGTCTTATTTGTTATTTGTTCCCAGTCTTTAAATACCCAATAGTAATTCCATAATTGAATTAAAGCACTTAACCATTCTAATGCAAATTGACTGACTTATAGTTCTTCAGTGAGGAAATTATTGCAAATCAGGTACCCATGGTATCAACATTATTCACTTGCAGTTAATTTAACTTCATAATAATTGAGCTATTTTTCATCTATTCCAGAACTGGATATCTTTTATTTGTAGAGACTGAAAATTAGAACTTGGATGGCTTCAGAAAAATTAACTTCCTACATTTCCACGCACACACCCTGCTAAGAAAAGGCTGAAATAATTTGTACAAGAAGAAAGAGATCTTGAACATATATAGATCATAGGTCAGCTTCTACTTCATTTTTAATAAAATGTAAACAAGTGAATTGTGGACAACTGGAATGCTGCTAAATCCCTGAGAAAGAAAATAGGATGCCGTATCAAAGCACACAGTTATTTAGGAATTCTCTCTAATTGATTAAAAAGAATAAAATGGCTTGCCTGTGAAGAAGAATTTAGTCCTTGTTAAGAAGGCATTTTTAATTAGAATAACTATTCATGATTCAACAAAATATTTTAGCAAATTTTTAGAATAAGTGTTTTGCATGAAAAAATTACAGTTATTCCACTTCTAAAGTATAACCAGAAAGACTTTCCAAAAAAAAAAAACCTATGTAGACAAGTTTAAGTGCACACAGCAAACACTTGTCATGAATCTAATAAATCAGAAAAGCAGGAGTTAACTTCAAACAGAAGATCAACCACTTTGCTGTTTAAAATAGGGTAATTGGATGAGCCGTAACTACTGAGTATTTTGAAGTGGAACAGGTGAAATGCATCTTCTCATAATTGATGGCTAATTATCTTCAATTAGCATCTGGTAAGCAGGTGCCATATAAAATGAGATGGTGGAAGATTTGTTTTGTAGGACTATTAAGAGCTTAAGTTTAGAGGGAAGAAAGCCTGAAATTACAAGGTAGAGATTTTTTTTTTTTTTTTTTTTTTTTTTTTTTTTTTTTTTTTTTTTTTTTTTTTTTGGAGTTCTGATCTTTCTTAAGCGCTTTCCTGACTTGGTCTCAGTGAAGTGAAATATTGTGCTGATAGGTACTGCCTGGAATGAAAAAGCTGGAGTCGGCTGCCTACCTTTGAAGGAGTTTGTTACCTAGTTAAAGTGGTGAGTTGTAGTGCCAGTATAGGGAAATTATATACTTACATATAAATAATTTCTTATGTGCTATAACCACTGTATTTTTATTCTTAATTGTGTTGCCTAGTTTTTTGTTGGCATTGCTAGGACTGAACTCTGTATAAGATACTGAATAATTAAGTTTTTCTGTGGAGCAGCTCTCTAAACAAAGCAGTAGGATACTGTAGATCTTGGTAATGGTGTTTTGTCTTCCTTTTTCCTTTTTCTATGTTGCTGGCCTCAGAAGATCTGGCCTGTAGGTAGATGTACTTGAGAGGAGTCTGATCTGACTGTAACAGGCAACTCAAAACCCTCCAAGCTTGTTCCACTTCTTCCTTTGCTCTTTGAATTTGGGCATATTCATAAACAAACTCTTCCTGAGCAAAAATCTTGGTTGTGTGATTGATTGATCAATTATACTTGTCTGTGCAAAGTCTACAGTGACTAATGCAATAGCAGCTTGGAAGAGAATTGTGAACACTCCTCTAATTATTAGTTACATCTCTAATGCCCTTTTTAATTTTCAGAATTAAACTATGTTGATTGCTGACACTTTTGACAGCTAGGCACAGTTAGAGCTGTGAGCACAAAGTGGCTTATTTGAGTTTTCTTCAAGGTTAGGAATTAAGGTTACCATCAAAGGTAGCTAATTGGATTGCAAGGCTTGTTCCCTGTTTAAGAAGCATCAGATGTGCAAATCATCCCATTGCTATGCTTGCCACGTGCTGACAATTAAAGCATTTTACCCGAAAATGCCACACAATTGTATGCCTATATAGGCAAAATCTTTCTTTTTAACTGGAGCAAAAATGATACCTGATTAGGGTAACAAATGTAGAGGAGCTGCAGAATTCAGCTTCTGCTTTGTCTGGATATTCCAGCTGAAGGGTTTAATTTAAAAAAACCTTGTTACAAATCTGGCTGGGCTCTAACTCTTGCTAACCTTTGCATCTTTGGATTTCAGCTAGTGAGATGCTATTTATCAAACTACTATGAGCTATACTTTCCTTAGAATGGTTTCACTGGTAATGTGATTATTCGATTCTAAGGCTGTCACCTTTGCAGGCTCCAGTCATTAGAATTATCTTCTCCTCTTGTCAGTTGCTTTTGCTTTGTGGAGTTAAAATATAGTTTTAATCTTGAAAATGGATGTGTGTTGGCTTAGCCCAGAATATTCTAAACCTGGCATCCTGTGAGATAATGCTCTCCATCGTAAAAGACCAAATGTTGGTGTTGGGGGCTGTTTAAAAGAGAAACAGGTAAGCAAACTGAACAGTGTTGACTGTCTAGTCTGATGCTTACTATATTGTATCTGCAGTGAAATGTCTCCTTTTAAGGCCAGCAGAGGTTTGTTGCTCTTATTTTGAGAATAATTTTGCTTTGCAAGTCCTGGTATTCCCTTCTTAATTGTCTGTATGCTTTACCTTCCTCAGTAATAATAAGCAGTGATATTAATGGTGATATCGTGCATTATTTGTGGCTGTAGCTTGGTGTAATTGAGAATTATGAGAGCACAATAATGACAGTGTATTGGAGCTCTGATGTTTTTAGGCAGTGGGTGTCGGATAATAATTCCTTGTCAGTTAGTAGAGGGAAAAAAATGTTGCTTGGGATCTGCAAAAAGTCAGAGAAGGAAGCTGGAAAAACAATTTTAGTCTGAAAAGGAATCCATTAAGAAAGATTTAGGATTTGCCTTATATGCTTTTGGAAATAGTAAAAACAGTTGTATCTTACTAAACATTAGTATGATCTGTGGAAACAGATGTTCTCCCTCTAGGGCAATGATGAAGCATTAATTATAGGTAGCTGAAACAAAGGCTAGAAAACTGCTACTGAAGTCTTTCTGGTAGAGCTGATTTATTGTAGTTAATCTTGGAAAACAAGTTCTAATGAACATGAATCTTGAAACCCTGCAGGTGAATGTGTTGTTCTATGGCCCAACATGATACCTCCTGTTTACATCACGTTTGCAAATAAGTTTGATATGAATTGCAGGTACAACGAGCAGTTTGTTCTGTTGATTATCAGCTTATAAATGCCAAGGACATTTATCCCTATTTACAGAAAATGATTTCCTGGATCCCACCAGTTAGAGCATGATGGAGGTGCAGTGTGCCTTGGTGCATATGAATAACTTCAAGGAGCTGATTAAATGCTGCTGTCTGTGGTAACTATAAAGCAGAAGAATTGCTTTAACTAAGAAGAGGTCAATTTATGGTTGGGTTTTCCTGGTCTGAAAAAGGTCATAAATAGAGGCAGCATAATTGTAAATTTAAGCACAAGCAGTGAGCATGATATAAATACTGAAAACTGGCTTTTTTTTCAAAGCAGAGCAACTGCAGTTTGCTGATGACCAAGTAAAGATATGAAAGTGTACAGAATGACTCTTTAATTAGCATATGTACTCAAAAGCTCTTCAGTATTTCCAA
>JAVCKT010024730.1:0-32448 GCA_032273925.1 Rhynchotus rufescens | reverse complement strand
CTGGTCCAAAACAGTGGCTAATCTGCTTCACCGCACACTTGACTATTATAATCTGTGTAGAAAGCCCAACTGACAGTCTGAGTTCTTCTGTATTGTAGTTCTCACTGGCACGGTGCTGTGTTGCTTGGAGTGATGTGAACGTTATTTTGGATCTCGGAGTACTGTGACGTTTTGCAGAGCAGTTATTGGGGTAGGTGTAACATTATACTAATGTAGACATAGCAGTTCCCCACCCTGAGACGATTTATTCAGATCCCCTTTGTGTGGTACTGTTGTTCTTCCACAAAACAAAGACTTTTCCTGGAAATAGGCTTTACTGAAGGATCCACTTATTAAGCAGCACATTTCTGCAGGAAAAGCTTAAGAAGCAGATCATGATTCGGAAGCAAGGAGTAAATGTGAGGGAGGACTGTTGTAGGGAAGCAGGGCGTTGAACGTTGTGCCAGCCCCCACTTTGCAGGATGTCTAGCCACGCTGGGACTGAGGAGCTGAAGAAAGAGGAGTCAGGGCCCAAAATCTAACCTATTTCCTACTAGCCTCTAGTCTGAAGAGTTTAGCAACTTTGCAAGACAGCTTTCCTATTAACTTTGCCAAATGTGGAATAGAAGGCACACCTGTTTCTTAAACAGGATGCCCTCTGTTTCTAAAATTGCCGGTAGAAACTGTTCACGTTGGTCACAGGTACTGTTCTGTCATGCTGTGTACGTTAAGAAAAAGCTGACATCGTTATCTTTGAAAGTCTCATACTTCAACATAAACTATATGGAGGCATATTGTTTAAAATAGGTATAAGAAAAAGAAATGTAAAACAACGTAGAAAAAGATGCAACGATAAATTATGACAACTAGTTGGGACACACATAGTATTTGTAAACTTCATATAGCTATCAGAGGCCAAGTTCTCATCTGTGGGATTTGGAGTGCCTCTCGATAAGGATTGTGTTGTCTTTAGCCCCCAAGGAGCAGTCTGTCCTCGTTGTTTTTACAGTATGAGGATCATGAGAAGTATGTTGAAAAATTTCTTCTTTTCCGAGGAAAATTGATTTCCACTGGGGACGAATACGCATCAAGTCTGATTGCATCAGTAGGTGACCTGATGCTCTAAGCAGTGTAACTAACAGCCAAGGCTTGAGAAGGGCAGGCACTGGGCGCTCGAGGGGAAGTATGGGCAAAGCTGATTGCAACAAGACAAGGGTAATATATTGATTACATTATAATGAAGATTGAATATGAAGAAATTGAGCAAGAAATAATCTGCTCTTAAGTGGAATATTTGATCCTACTGTGAAGGGAAAAAAGAAACGGATACTTCTTAGTGTTGGAACTTCCCATGTTCAGGGACTGGAGACACTTCAGAATATAACAGTTCTCCCACTGGCATAGAAAAAATGGATGTTTATATAGGAACCTTTCTGGGTTGTACCTGTAACGACAGATGTTTTTTGTTTGTGTTTGTTGCTGTTGTTTTGGGTGTGTGTGTTTGTTTGTTTGTTTTCTTTTTTTTTTTTTTTTTTGTAAGGGACTTGTCCTGTGATGCCGCAAAAATTCACCCCTCCAAAAATAACCTCAGCTACACTATGCTCAGAGCAGAGCAAGGTATACCTGTATTCCTGGCTTGTGCCTGCCAGATCTGTTTTGTGAGACAGCTGCTTCAACTGTAAGCAGAGTGGAGAGATTTATCTGAACAGCCAAAAACTAGAACGTAAAATTTTCTCCAGGTAAACATGGATGGTTCTTCCTAGAAGGAATTAATTTCCAAGGCTAATTTTACATATGGGATAAGGAGCTGGCCAGTCACTGCTGGATAGATTTATTCCTAACTCCGTCATTTCCATTGCAAATGGAGGCAGATGGTGCAGTAGTATCTCTGAACCATATGTTCTTTGTTTGCTCATTTGATTCTCTTTACATCTATTTTTGTAATTCTATATTGATTTCTCCACCTCCTTATTTGCAAGAGTGATAGCTTCTTGTCTTTTTTACTTTTTTAAACTATATTTTCTCTGAACACCTTTTTAAATATGACTTTGGACATGTGAAGCAGTGACTTTTTGAGCATAAAAGACTAAAAGATATGCCTAGAACAGTGGAAGACAGCAAGGCTGCATAGTCCAACAAGCTGTAGGACAGTTTTTTCAGAACGCATATGTCTTTTCACTTGCACTGGTTTAACTCCCAAGCACTTCAAGCTTATACAAACAAGAAGAGAATCGTGATTGTGGAGCCCTTTACTCTGGGGAGTAGCTAAAACTTCCCCAAGCCAACTTTTTGTTACTTATTAATGTTTGAAGATTAACTGCTGCTAATTTAGCTGGAGCAGGGGGAGGGTGGAACTAACTGTAATTGTTTTGTGTGGTATTTTGCTTTAGCTACAATAACAGCGAATTGAGTCTGCCCAGCGTGGGCATTCTTAAACAAAACCGTGTTGTTCCATAAACATCTTCTGTTGGAGCTTCATTCCTCAGCTAGGAGAGAGAATTTTCATTCTAGGATAACTGACAGGCCTCATTCTAAAGCAACATTACCCTGTCAGGATACAGAAATGGATTTAGTCAAAATAAACTGCTATTACTACAACATTCCCTTTCATTCTATAACACAAGAAGTAACGCATATTTCTAATAGCGTTGAACGCACTCTGAAGCAAGTAATTTATTTTAAAATTCCGATTAGAGTCCATTATTGCTGATAAAGATACCCTGTTATATCCTGTAGCTGACAAACAATATAGAGGTAATCCGTCAGCCTAACAGCAGCCAGGCCCTCAGAGGTTGCAGCCTGCGTCTGGTGGCCTCTCGGGCTCCCTAGTGCCAGTCTGATTTCTTCTTTTCTGTTATGTGGCATTAGTAAACTCCTACAGTCCTGCCTCAAGTGAGTCATTCCTAATCATCCCATTGGTTTAAATGGAGAAGTACATGCGAGCATTAGTCAGCTGAGGAAGGTACCTAAGAACTAAATCTTAGTCCCTCGCAGGTAGTACCAGCTGCAAGGCCTCAGCAAAGCAGCAACAGAATGACTGCAGAAGTTGAGGTTCCCTCTGAGCCAGGCTTTCAGAAGTTGGCCTGTGTTCTGTAACGAGCCTAAACATGTTTCTTATTCTTTCATTTGTTCTCATCTTGACTATCAGACTTGAGCTTTCTTCTCGCCCATGTTTTGTTACTGAGTGCGTCCTGATGCTGGTTGTACTTGGTCATGCACTACAGGCCTCTGTCTTGAAAATGTCTCCTTTTTGGCTTTGTTCTGCATCCTCAGGTGTAAGATCAGCTAGTAAACCTTCCAAATGCAGGGAGACTTGGCCTTAGCAAACTGCCTTTGCCAAGCTCTAGTGACCACAGAGATAAACTAGTAAAGAGAAATTGAATAAAGCAAGTGACTGGCCATGAATCAACTTTTCCTCTCAGTTTACCTAAGACTATTTAGAGACTTATGAGTAGATTTATTTGGAAAGACTTGAACACCGGTTTGAACCATTAGATTTAGAAATGTTTTGGGGGATGTATTGACAAATAAGCCTCCTTGTTGAGCCAGCTAGACTGAAAACCAGTTTTAACACAGAGAAGATAATTGGGAAGTAAAAATTACAAAAGGAGGGGAAAAACACCAGAGAACAATTGTCCTGACAAGATGCAAACTGTCTCTGAATAAAGTTATTTTGAATCACAAGACTTTTAAAAAATTGGGAAAGTAAGGCTTTTAGTTTACCAGTTTTTATCTTGGCAAATCTATTCTAGGGAAAAATCTCCCTAATTAATCCTGTTTGGCATATGAGGCTCATATGGCACTCAGAAGACTTTTGTCAGTTATCTGAGACTTTGGTGCGAGTGAACTTTACTGTCCGCTTGTGTAAGCCCTCCTAGGGTTATTTTAGAAGTGAGTGGAAGGTGCCGTTCAATTTGAAATCCGGAGTCAAATCTGTCTGGAGCCATGAAGCCATCAGCAGTGGTATTTCTGAGTGCGTGCTTTAATTTAATCAAATGATGTTTGGGTTGGAACGGTGTAGGAAGTAAAGCTTGTTTCAGGAGAACTAATAAATTTCTTGTTAGTTTAAAGCTTTATAATTTAGGGCTTTTAAAATACGCCTACAAGTCAGTAACTTGTCTTTTTAATTATTTTTTCTCCTGAAATGCACTTAAAAAGCGCTGCTTTGCTTTACAATTTGCTGCTATTGAAGTTATCTCACTCTTGCATTTTTATTTTGCCAAAACTAATGGGAAATGATTCCTTTGAGAATCTTGTACTGTACGTTAAAATGGGGTGTTTCTAATAATTACAAAACTCTAACTGGAGAGTTTCTTGAAATCAAACACTTTTTTCTCTGAAAAACATCAATTATCCATTTCCTATTGAGAGGAAAATAACATCAATAACATTGCCAGCCAGTTCTCCCTCATGTCACATAAATGAAAAACAATGGAGAAAATTAATGTTGTCCTACCTATTCCTATATACAGGGTACAAGATTAGGACAAGTAGTTTCCAAAGAAAATATTCTTCACTGGGATTTGTTTTTCTAACCTTTCTTCTTCTAAAAGACAAGGAACAAATAATGGATGAGGTATGAATATGAAAATAATGTCAGGGATGCTCTTGCACGGCAGTCCAAGGGAAATTTTAATGCTTTCCATATAGATGATGTTGTATGTTGATTAATCTGTATCACCTCTCGCAGATGTGCAGCGATTCCATCAGATGCTTTATTGCCAACAGTGGGAGTCGCATTAAGAGTTCACCTGTCGTCTTTTCAAAATTTATTTAAAGAAGGAAAACAACAACACCTCCCCAAAGAGCAGCAAATGGTGAAGCCTGTTCCGCTTTGCCTTTCATTAGAGGGAGCAGTCAGTCCCCTACCGATCTTTAGTGTCCTTTAAGCACAATGACACCGTCTCATGTTTTCTTAAGAAGCTTCATTTTCCAACATGACAGATACTGAGTGGGCTCTGGAGAACAAGGGCCACTCTTACTGGAAAAGAGACTCCCAGCAGATGAGGAGCTGGGGCAAGAGTCAGGCTTAAACACAAGCAAGGAGGGGAGTAAATACACCACAACCAAGTTTGCAGTGGAAAACAGAATGGAAGTGCAAAAAAAGCAGGAAAGAGCTGGTGCAATATGGTCTATATCATCTAGATCGTATGTTCCACTGTTTGCTGCTCACAGCGCTTCAGTGACATTGCTGTGCTGGGAGCCCTTGTGCTCCCCAATTAAATGCCCTGCTTTTGAAAAGCTGAGGTGTCTCAGGATGTCTGCATGTGGTCTTTTGCAGCTTGTTGCTTGAACTTTCTATTTTAACCATTGTAAAATCCCGGTTTAATTCTGCGTTTGGTAGAGTGGTTGGAATAGGCTTAATTTTCTCAGAAATAATCTAAATTGGTTCAGACTAAGTGCTTTCATAATTAAAATGCTTCAGTACCTGTGGATGAAAGCTATCTAAAAAGTAGTAGATGGCTTGAGGGATGTGAGAGAAAATTGTATAAAAGAAGTCTGCAACTCCCACTTGAGATAAGGGATTTGATACAGAAGAATGCCAGGGAATAGATTCCTTGTTTGTTCTGATTCCAATTGTGGTCTGTAGAATAACAAACACAAATTGTGCACAGTTATAAAACCCGAAAAGAGACATTAAGAATAAGAATGGAATTAGTCAGAAAGCAATTTGGGCCGATTTGCTCGTTTACATAAGAACTGATGAAGTTCCATTATGTTTTTGAAGAACTCTGAGGCTATCCTGGGATGTTTATGTAGAACAAGGGCTAAAATCACTGTTATAGTTGTACCATACCAAAAAAAAAAAAAAAACCCAAAAATCACTTCTGTTTGAGAAAATAGCCCAGCTCTCTGTCATTTAGTCAGATAAATTGCTGTCAAACAACTGTGATTAAGCTTGGCTCCTTGAGTGTCCCAGTGCTGTTTTCCATCATGTTTTCCTATAGCTATCTTAATATATTGGTTTTACTAGAACATAAAAATCACGATAGTGTTTATATTTCAGAGTTCTTTTCTGAAAGGGAATACATGCATAGAAGACAAAGCTTATGGTTAGTCTTTGCAGACTCCATCCTGTTTTAAGGAGAACAGCCTCTATGCCTCTATGTTGTTGGTTTAGGCGTGATATCTAATAGCAAATTATGTTCAGGTAACTAGCTGGTGACTTAAGTGCTATCCACTGAAGTTTTAAGGTTCAGAGCCTGGAATTCTTTGAGATGAGCTATGTCAGTTGAAATATTTTCTTTTGATAAAAGCAGAATGTTTCATTCCAGCTTTAATGATTGTGACTTTTTAAAAATAGGTTCTAAGAGCTCACATGAAGAGTAATTTTTAAAAGAAGAAAGGTTCTGTGCTGGAAACTTCAAAATTGTCATTAAAGGCTGACATCTGTGTCTGTACCTAGTTTCAAGGAGAAATAGTGAGGACAAAAGCTATGGGAAGTCTAGTGAAAATTAGACCATCCATGTAAATAATAGGATCAGAGAACAAAGAAATTAATACTTTGAGATCTGGAAGGGGAAAGAACTTTTCAACTGAGACTTGAAAAGACAGGCAAAAAAGTATGGAAAGTATAGCAGAAAAAGGCCTCACCCTGAGACTTTGGTATTAAGTGAAGGATGATAACGGGGGAAAAAGTGGAGAGGAGCAAGACAGCATGATATGCACCCCATAAGAGCCCCCATAAATCTTTAGGAAATGAGGGAATTCAAGTGTAACTCTGGGTGGATTGGGGGGGGTGGGTGATGTGGTAGCTGTGATGTGGAGGGGAGAGAAGGTAAACTGCAAGTCTTCTAGAAATTTTCTCTGGAGCACTCAATGTATGTGAGATGATCTGAACCATCTGCTCTAATAACTACTATAAACTCCACTTCTCACTTCTCAGTCTTTTCTGTCCCAGCAGACTGTGTAACATGTGTAACCTATTCAAGGAGAAATGCGACGAGCAGGGTGGAAGTGTGGTCTAACAAGGAAGATTTAGTTTAGTTAAGACTCAGACTATCACAGCCACTCAACTGTAAATCTAAATAGGACTGGATGAACTAACGGATGAGGTGCTGCCCCAGCACGTGGCAGAGGGCATCTTAAAAAAAAAACTTTATCTGTTGCTTTTAGAAGAAGATTCCCCTATTGATCCCCTCTATTCAGCAGCAGGTACCTATGCAGCATATCGGCTCTGTGGGAAGCCACAATCAATAGCTCAGTGCAATGGTCTGACAGTTATTTACTTATTAGCTCGTTAGGGTGGGGAGAGTAAATTGCACTTCTCATAATTGCACTATTGACTGGCACATGGCAATATGGCTTTGTTGTTGTTTTTTTTAATAGTATAAATGAGAAAAGGCACTTTTATAATGATGAAATATTCTTGTCAAAGCAGCGTATCAAGGAAAAATTACAAGCACAGTAAAATGTAACGAGGAGAAAGGGGTAGGGGCAGCTCAACTCTGAATAAAATGGAATTCCTAATTTATATTGATGGCATTGACATGACTGGAACTGGCCAGCCATGCAAGCTGAAATCCTTTGCTGTAATCAATGCTTGTCCAGTGGAATTGAGGTGAGAAGAAGCAGATGATGTTTCATGTCAGTGGTGATGTGGCATTGACGTGATGCCACCAGCTGAAGAAATCCAAACAAATTCAAATGAGATAAATGTTTTTAGGTGAGCTTAATGAATAATTAGAGCAAGTTACTAAGTGATAGGTGATTCTCTCAAGCCTTTGGGAAAGTCTGTAGCCTGTCCAGACAATTTAGTTTAGCTTTAAGTAAACATACTGGCTCACTACAGGGCTAAGTATGAAATTTTGTGGCTGTGTTATGCTACTAACTGGACAAGATAATTGCTTCTGGAACTAAGCTCTTTATCAATAATGTCAGCTTTCGGGGTAGCTGTCAAACTTGTATTGGAATTTTGTCATTCCTTGACCATGTAGAATCAGAGGAGGGCGGTAAATGTGCCTCATCAAATGTCAAATAGACCTGGTGCAGCAGCATGGCCTGCCCATCATCAGAATGGTTTCATCTTTAATCCATGATCTGAAAAGGAAAATTCCTGCATCATCTGTCATCTTTGATTTTTGTGACTTGTGACAGCTGTTAGCAGCAGAATAGAATTTGGAACAAGTAAAACAGATGATGACTCTTGCTATGCTACCAATGGACAAATTTGCTCTAGACAATGACCTTGGTCTAATCCAGGTTGACCAATCTATGAAGTTGACCCTCTTTCACAACAGGCTTGTTCATATTCTTGGGACCCTAATGCCACAAAACATGTAAACCAGGATTGCACCAAGGTAGAAATCATAGTGTTTGTGTGTACATTTTCATCTGCCATAGAACAGAAGCCTCATTCTTGTGCCTAGCCAGCTTGAGCAGAGCTGAAAACCAAGACTGCAATCTTCTTGATTGCTTGCCAAGTTGCTGCTTTTTCAACTGCCTATCACTTTGTACATCTATGACATGAGACATTAATAGTAGAGACTGAGTCCTCAATTCGATATAATCGTGCATTTTTTCATTTGCTTTCTACATCCCTCTTCTTGGGGATGAGCAAGCATATTATCTGCTAGGCAGTGACAGGAATGTTGGATCTAGATATTTCTACATCTTTTGTGAAGCAAAGCACTCCAAGAAGCTAAAAAACTAATTTATGAGAACCGTTCGGAATAGGAAAACTGTCAAGAGAAGCGTTCAGCCCTTGCGTTGATTTTCTGTGGCTGCCTGCATTCTAAGCTTGTGGCTGTATTCATTGCCTGAAAAACTCCAACTCCTTTGCAGCTCCCCTCAAAGGATACATTTTGTATTTTTGATTATAGGTTTATAAGATCTTTTTTCTCTCCTGGTTTTCACTGTCAAGAAGGAACCAATTTTCCCATTGTAAGAACTAAATGGCACTAAGGGATTTTTTCTAAATGCATTAACTACAAGTTTTATTTGCTGGATAGTGTGAAATATTAAGGCTGGCTCATTATTGCTTGTCTCAAAAGCAATCTTGCAAAATTAGACAGCAGTCTGTATAAATGGGCAGGTTTATTGCTAAAACACTTGAAACTGACCCAGCTAAAAGGAGCCGTCAGTGGAAACTTTTCCATTAGTTTCAGTATGCCCTAATCAGGCCCCTGTAATAAAGCAGCATTTCTGAAACACAATGCTTCAGGAGCAGATGTAGCTCAGTGGACAGCAAAGATTAATAAACACAGTTAATTTTTAAAATATTGATGCAAACACTTCCATAAAGAGGCATGATGTCCATCCAGAGCCATTGCATTCAGCAGTTGATGTCATTAAGGCCTGCTTTCCTTTAGCATTCTGAAATGCAAAAGATCCTTCTCTTTCTTAACATTCCTTTTAACTAACATCTAGTGTCCTGACAGGCACTAGAGAGTAACAGCCAAGTTCTGGATGTAGTGACACCTTAGCAGTGAAGCTGAAGAAGCCCAAGCAGTGATTAATAAATCATAAACTGCTTTCTGAATCCTGTCTTAACTATTCTTTGATCCCAGGACTTGTTGCCAAGATATGCTAAAGGCAAATAGTATTTCAAAAAGTCAACATAAATGGTGAGCAGGACTGCATCTTTCTGAGAAGGTGTCAAGGGAGTGAGAGGTACCAAAAGGAGCAGCCTTGCACTGGCAGCTGCACTGTGGATGCTCTGCTGTGCCTTCCTGGTGGTTTCTGTTTTGCCTTATGTTTTGGGGGGAAAAATATCTTCCTGCTCCCATTCTGTGTCTGCTCTGTCCTTTCCTTCTCTAACTAAATGGAAATTGATGCCTGAAGCTTACCACTAATCTGCTCACTGGTAAGAAAAGTGCACAGAGCAGCCTTTAGCAGAACAGTCTGTTGTATGATGGGGATAATACTGGTCTCCACTTTCACACTGATCATCTTTTTTCTTATTTAGTTTGGTCTGACCTTTAGTTTAAAGAAATATGGTGTAATACTCTCTATGGAAAGTGTTTTATGAGCAGAAGCCATAAGACCATGCAGTAGTTCCTCTGGGAACGCTTCATAACTGAAGGTCATCTTTGGGAGCTGATACTTTAATTTTTCATGGGTGCTTTAACTCTTCTCTGGATGCAGCATGAGAGACAAGTGCTTGCAAAGACTCTGGGGTAAAATCATGGAAAATGTCTGGAAAAGATAAAGTATCACCAGGGGATGTAACTTGAGGCACACCTGACCTCAAGATCAAAGATGCGTTCACCTAAGTTGGAGCTGAAAAATCAGCTTGGGGCCTCAGTGAATTATCTAAGTGTCTAAACTAAATGCTGCTGTGCTGCCTGTGAGTACTCGGACTACCAGTTCAGGTGAATATGTGTGAGTTGAGGTCTATCTCTTGGTTCGGTCCTAGGATAAGACTTGCTTTTCTATTCAAATAGAGTGCTCGAGGAGTTGGGGTTTTAATAATATATATATATTTAATCCTCTCCGTGAAATGCTTCAATGTAGGTAAAAATTTGCAAGTCCTACTGACACTGTAGGGCAGGAAATATAACAGATGTTGCTATAACTCTTCCTTTTGCTATGGATGTGCAAATCTGATGTTTGCAGGGTCAACGTGTTAGAATTGTTCCCAGTCTGCTGATAAGGTCAGACGGAGCCAGCTCATTTCCATGTCCTCTGCAAGTGCCTGATAAGCGAGTTCATTGGAGGTCTAGAACTGTGTGGTACTTATCTGTGTGAGCAGTCTCCAAAGAAATTATTTTTGTTAGTCTTTGAGAGGAGAGTCAGAAAAAGTAGACAGCATGCTGATCAAAGGGGTGATGCTTGTTCCAAAGATTTTTCCCTGAAGAAAATATTATCTTTTTATTATCATTTCTCAGCTTTCAAAAGAGAGCACAAGAGTGCCCAGCTCTCCCAATTGCACCATAATTTGTAACTTCTCCTCCAGAATCTAAACAATTTAGATAAAAATTCTAGTGAGACTTTTGTAAGAGTGGAGTAGAGAATCATTGGCTTTGTCAACACACAGAATTATCTGTTTTCAAGTGAGCTAATCAATATCTTAGTGGACAAAAAAGTCTTAAATGAGGATTATTGTGAGACTTCTAGGTAAATCTGGTCCAAAATGAAGTACTGCTGCAGCGGCAGGCAGGGGGAAACCTCTGTGGAGAACCACGATCCTCTCATGATCAGATGGGGCCTGAGAGCCAGATCTAAATGCTGGCGTTCGAGATTTTCTTTAGGTCACATGTGTGAGACTGATGTAGGTCAGCACTTTACCACTTATTATTATAGCTGATGTTTGCCAAGGGCAAAAGCTTTAACTGCTTGCTTACTTGCTTCTTACTGCCCTCCTAGGAATAATTTTGAATTGAATCTTGCCGGTGCTAGTGATGTTCCTGGATAACTGAAGAGATAAGGCTGAGCAGGAGTAGGAATTATTAACTAACAACTACTAGGATATAAGAAATAGGGCAATCTGTTCTGATTTAGTAAAATAAGGAGGTTGGGGAAGTGCAAATATTGAAAAGGTTCCTTCTGCAGGTAGGAAGCACTGGAGTAATTAAAGCTCGTGCGGAGCTTGCTTGCAACTGAGCATTACTGAGTTTCAGCTTCCAAGTTAGTAGGTATATCAAGGAAGAGAAGGAGAACATGGTTGGAAGAGGAGCACAGCCCATGTATGGAAAGATTTAATCCACACTGAGTCAAGTTATAAATAGGAAGAGATGTCTCAAGGCCCTGTGCGATGTAGTATTTAAGATGAAAGCTTATTAAACTTGCTTGAAATGTCAGTGATAAGGCACTTTGGGGACTCATTTCACTGCAGTTATTTAAAGGAGGTAAGAGAAAGAAATAAAATCTCTGGCAAAGCATCCCAGACCACTTACTAGTGGTCTGTCGTACTAGTTATGCCTGTGAAGTGTTTGCAGCCCTTGATGTTTCCCCAAGTGCCACAACTTGTCCACAAACGTTATCCATTCAGAGTCCAAAAGAGTCTTTCTTGATTACTTTTAACATCAAGGAGTCAAGAGGTCTTATGTGCTTTTTTAAAAAAAAAAGAGGAAAAAAAAAAAAGGAAGAAAGAGGAGAAAAAAAAAAGCAGATTGTATAAACTTAACTTAGGAGTTCAAATTATGTAATGGAATTAACATATATTTTAAGGTATTAAAAAAAAAAAAAAAAAAAAAAAACCTTAGATCTTCATTTTTAATGTAAGTGGCTAGAATTCTCCTGTGCTTTTTGAGAAACTGTGGTATTAGGAGAAGAGCATCCTGCAACTATAGTGACTGTGCTGGGCTAATTCATGCCGCTGTCTTGTTTCTCAGAATTGCTTTTCATTCCTTAGGGAAAAATATTAGTTAACTATCCCTCAGGACCAGAAAGAGTGATGAAAATGAGACAGCTGAGTGCCTAGTATCTCCAAAGCCTGCTAGCATTAGCCAAGAGAAATGTGGATCCCGATGACTTATTGTTTAAACATCAGTGAGAATGACAATATTGAGAAGGCTTAGCCTTGAAAAGTGCCCTTTTTGTTGTTTTGATATTATTACCATATGACTGGTTGACATAAGGTCATATCTAACTGTACATGAGCAAATTGTGTCTTAGTTTATCCTTTGTTGAATATTTTTACTGGAAAAAATGGCTTTAATGCATTTTTTTTTAATTGTAATCTACTCTTGGTGATGACAAAGAATCTGGTACAAGAACCAAAGTGTTCCCTGCTTTCCTGTAAGGGCAGTAAGCATACCTCTTGTTTAGAAGATACTTGAAAAGTTTTTAGTTTTGAGAATGGAAATAACCAGTGGCCCTGGTTGCACAGGGTGTGTGTTCTGTCTTTGGACCTCTGAGAAGGAAGATGATGTTTGGTTGTCTTCCAGTGGAGTCTCTTCTCAAGATTCTCCATATCTTGAGATATGGAACTGGATCAGCTAACAGTGCTGTTCACTGCAAGCTTAGAGTGGTGCAACCTGATCAGTGACATCAATGACTCCAGTTCTCAGTTTTTTCGCCCTCCTATAAATGTCAAATCCTTCTGAAGTTGCACAGAAATCTGGTTTGATATCATATAAATTGTTAGGTTTCTGGGTAAAAATCAGCATCAATTGATAGGCTATGGTATATTGTCCACTGTAGTTTTTTGCCTCTCTTTGAAGCATCTGGTTCTGGATGTTGACTGAGACCCCCGTGCAGGATTAGCCTGAATGCTTGTTTGATACAGGATGGCAATCTCTTTTCAGAGTAGAACAGTGGGTTTCTTTGATATTAAATTGTTTACACACTTTAATGGTAAGTAATAAAACCCAAAGTTCAGGCTGCTTTGCAAAGTCTCAGATCTTTGTTCTGCTTTGTAGGTGTTACCAAAAGCACTTTACTAGCATAAATACCATAATTCTAGCTCCGACCTAGCATTCAGATTTCTTTCTCTCTTTGTTCCTACTCCCACTCTCATATTTCTGCAGCTATTCTTTGACCATTCTCTTGTAAAACAAGATCTGTGTCTGGCTTTGTGCAATGTGAGGTATATTAGCTTTTGTTGCTTCATGCCCTTTTGCCTTTACTCAAATACAGAGTTAGCATCAGGAACAACATATCACAAAAAGCATAAACATTTGCTGGCCTTTCCTGTTTCTACCTCTCCTGCCACATGACTATTATTTTACCCCATTCTTTCTGTTTTTATCTGGCCTTGCAGATCACCTCAATCTATTAACACACCAAAAGAAAAGGCTTTGTTCTTTGTTTCCTTTCTATTTTGCAAGTAACTATTACACCAGTGGATGAAGAGGACTGTAAAGTGATAGTATTGTGTTAATAAAAAGCTTGCGTGGCTATGGCAAATGCAGACAGTTTAAGACATTAAAGAAATTGGATCAAAAGGGCACAAATCTTTAAAGATATTTATTTAGGAACTTAACTTTTATCAGGCTGCCAGATCTCATCCTTGGTAATTGCTTTTAAGGTTTCTTCAGAAGCATCTTTTGTTTAATGTGGGAAGTGATTCATATTTAAAAATAAACTTGCTGTCATGTCATGTAAAAATGTGTAATACTCGCATTTTGTGACAGCATAAACTGATTTTAAAAAAAACTTGTCAAATAGGTTTTTTTAGACATTACTTTTTGCATCCTCTAAACAGTGGAAAATCAATCCCTAGCTGCCAGGAAAGCTGTGGTTTACATTTGTAACCCTTTAAAGTGAGAGGAAAACAAGACGTGACTTTGAAGTTACACAAAGGCCCATTTTCATGGAGCAGCCCACTTTGTAATTGGAGATTTATCCAAAAAACATGACCCAAGCCAAAATTCTATGCAAGTAGTGAATTAATTATTAGGAAAAAAATGTGGAAATATACCTTACTATGAGGAGTCAGAATTAGCACTTCCAAAATATTTATTTCTGGATTTTTGCATGACCAGAAGTAAATGGAGAGATATATTTAAACACAGTGATTTTTCTGTTACAGCTGCAGAGCCTGCAGCTTCCTTGCCCTCCAAATGGGAATCCTTTTGAGGATTAGGTAAAGATTTGGCTCGCACTAAGATCATGCTTCCAATTTAACTCTCTGCTGTTTTTAACTTATTTTACAGATCTGTTTTGGTGACAAACCCAGCTTCTGTTGGGCTTGCAGCCTTTTGAGGCCTTGCAGCCCATTGTCTGGACCCGAGGCTCTGGACTGTATCCTTGGAAACCTTATCTCTCAAGTTCCATGCATTATTCTGCAGAGTTGTCTTTTAAAATGCCATTGATACTTCATTATCTAAATCAGATCACAACTGTAGATATTTCTCCAAATTATGGAGTCTGGCACGTCAGAAAAATCCTGTTTTATGGGAGATAACCAGTCGTCAGCCTCCTGTGCAAAGTGTACAGCAGGCAAACTAGGAGGTAGCCAAAAGGTCAAACTTCCAGCTCCATCTGTTGCATTTTGGCAATCCTTGGAGTTATTTCAAATGAACACCCTTCAATACAGCATGTTTAATGCTCTCTGTTTTTTGATATTGGACTGAAATGCAAAATTCAGTCATTAGTCTTTGAAGGATTGAGTGTTTTGAATGTAAACACGCTGCATGCATTGTATTTCAGCAAGCAGGGAATGTTAGGCACAGAAAGCCTCTCTTGCATAAGTGTTTTGTAAGTATTTCAGAACATTGAAATGATTCAACTTGATAGACTGAAAAGATTGTTAATGGTAAATAACCCATGTACTAAATAGTTTCTATCTGCTTATTAACACAGTACACTTCAAGGGCTCCTGCAGGAGTTTATGTGCAGCTAGAAAAATTCACAACGTGAGTTCTTCCTCAGAGAAATGAAAAGATTTTTTTGGTTTTCATATGGGATCTTTATATTTTTGTTCCAGTGCTATTGTTTTAGAAAAAAAGTACCCAGCAAAGCTAATACAGGATGAATACTTACAGGCTAACTAACAGAGACGGTGAGCACATAAACAGCCAGTGCTTTGAGGACAGGTCTAATTTAAAGCGATTGGTATGAAGAATTCCTTTGGCAAAGGGCCACATTTTCTAGCCCACTAAGTTCACTTTGTCATTCAAAACTTAAATTGTCCAGAAACGATGGCACTAGAACCAGCTCTTGCACTACATGCCCACCATACATGTCTCTCAATTACTTAGTTTCTGTGTAGTGCCATTGTGCAGAGCATGATTCAGCTCTTTATTACCTTCCATCCTTTGTCACATACAGATGGAAATTAACCTGAGCTCAAGAAGAAGAGGTCCACTGCAGAGGACCACCTTTCTTCTTTACCTGGTCAGAATATGCAACCCTAAAAAATGAAGCTGCTAAACTTGGCCAGTTCTGTTTGGCAGCTGGGTAGGGGCAAACAGCCTCATGGCTATCGAGCATGGCTCTCTGCAAAGAAGGAAGGGGAGGATCGGAACTGCAGTCAGAAATTTTTTAGTATTTTGAAGATTTACACTCATTATGTACTTCATCTATTTTGATATCCAGCTGTTTTGATGTCTAACATTTTATTCTGAATAATTTCGGTAGCCAGGTCGCTCACAACTGGAAAATATCACCGTGTAGTACAGCAGAAGCAAGAATCCATTACACCAGTCATTACCTGGAGATAATGTGAGGCTGCTTGGATATTATCATTGTGCTGTTCCCCGACTAAGTAGATGCCTTTTTAACCAGACACATGTGCACAATCAAAATGTTCTTGACACACTCTGTAGTTGTTTTATGGATGTGATAGCTGGGAATTTGCTAAGTCTCCAAACACATGGAGAGATTTGAGCTGTTTGGTATATCATCTTCTCCTTCCACCTGCTCATGCAACTGCATTCCATTTTATTTTAATTAAAACCTAGCAGGTGTTTCATTAGGGTTGATCCAGACAACAAGAATGCCAATTTTGCAGCAAAATAAAAACAAAGTAAAATGCAACATCTAATATTCCTGTTTCCTGATCCAGGAGGCAGCAGCATTGTCCATAGCACAGATTACTTTGCAACGTGTCGAGAAAATAGTAGACTGCAAAGATGATAATTGTGGCAGCTGGTTAATGCCTGGTGACTAACTACCCATAACCATTAATGGAGAGGCAGAGCGTTCACCTCTCTACCGAGTGGCCCCAGCAAAGCTTGCGGGCGCGCTGTTAGTTCTGCAATACCACTCTTCATCACCAAATTCTGCCTCACTTCATTGCTAGGCTTGATCTGAGAAACAAATAATTTAGGGGACTGTGCTGGGCAGCGAGGCCTGAGGTTGTAACAGCAGGCTGCTTCCCATGGACAGCACTGCATGCGACACGAGTGTATTGAAGCACGTCGGGCCATCTGCTGCAGGCGGCTGCCTTTTCCTTTCAAGCAGCAAGACTTGAGATAGACGAGACAAATATGGTGCCACAAGGCAGAGTCCTGGGCTGCTTTAATACCCGTCTGGCTCCTATGTAAAAGGACTTAATGCCTGTGTGTTACATGTTCTGCAGTCGCTAACAGCTGCTAGAAGAGAATGGCAGTGGGATATTTTTGAGTATCTTCCTCTGAATGTGTGAAACTGGTCATGGGCAGATTGAAGGCTGCCTTTATTTAACATTTTGTAGGCCGATTATATTTTTAAAGCATTCAGCAGGGGGGAGAAAAGTATTAAAAAGCTTTAGGTGAGACTAGACATGATTTAGAAGATAGTCTGTTATTCTACAGTCCTGAACTTTCTTTAATTATGTATGTAGTTGGTGAAACATCGCATTGTGTTTTGTCATAATACTGATATTTGCATATGAGCTTAACCACTGGGATAAACAAAGAGGAATCATACCCAGAGATTTCTTATCTGAAGTATGAAGCAAATCAATGGACTAATTGTTATTCAGATGCAATAGAAAAACTTGCAAAAGTTGTTCCCATTCCCATGGGATCTCTATATGCTGGAAAAGGACCTGAAACTTTAACGAAATTGAATGATAAGATTTTGATATCACCTCTGCTACTGGGGTTTCTATAATTTATGAACTCATGAAAATTCTGTCCCAATATAGCATCTGGTTCTCATTACAGTTCTTCTGTTAGGCTGGTTTTCTGGTATAGTTGCTCAAAGGTCAAGTGAGTACTCCAAGGTCAAGTAGGAAGCAAATCATTCACCCTGGCTTTTATCCCAGATGGCTGAGTTTGACAGAGCAGCTATGTCAAGGGCATTTGCCATATCCCTGGCTTTTAAAATGTGCAATAGCACACTAGCATTAGTCATCTAAAAAAAACCTTGCAGTTTCATCCTTGATTGCATAACTTTGCTATAGTTTTAGAGTTTCTATATAAACTATTTCAGAAAAAAATGTGGATGAAAAAAGCCTATAGACTTTTTCTAAAAGTCTGTAAACTGTTTTTCATCAGATCATAGCATCTGATACATGATAAAAGCTTCTGATATAGCTTCTGTCTGTACATACTGGTAATTGCAGAAGCAAAATTGATAGTAGCACAGCTGGAGAAGAGTATTAATTGAGTCTTGGAGCAAGACAGTGGTAGGAAGTTGTTCTTTATCACATATCATTCTAGAGTGGTACTCAAGCATCTAGATATGTTTAGTTTTGAAGGAATTTGCTTTGAAACATGATTTTGTTTCCTACTTATTGGTCTGTTCTCTCTCTCTAATGCTAACATCTCTATCATGATACCATAGGCTCTCAGATTTCTCCATTCCCAACTCTCTCTTGGTTAAATCAATTCATATCATTCTCTTAATTCTGAGTAGTTAGCAGTAATTTCTGGATGTACTGGATGAAACTGTGAACAAACGGAATTGAAATGGTGCTGACAACTTGCCATTTTTATCAACTTACAGCCGTGTTTTGACAGCAAGGTTATTTTTCCCTCATATAAAATTCACTGCTTAAAGCATACATTCTAGGGCTTTATTACCAACATTAATGCTTTTATTTCCACAAAGACCAAACAGAAACACGTACTAGTGAGAAATTTTATCAGTTTAGCCTTCATGAAACAGTGTTTTCCGTTCATGAAATACTGTTTTCTTCAGCAACAAAACACAGGGTGGAGTTTTTTGCCAATGTTTCTGTCATTGCTCTCCCTGATGCATTCAGAGCCCAATCATCAGCCTTGGCGACTCTGTCAGCGCATCTTCTATTTGGCTGCCAGTTGGAGTGATTCCCATCTAGATGAAGTTGATTGATATCTACTGTATTTGACAGGAAGTATTAGAAAAGCTTCAGAACTGGAGACTAATACACTATTTATAGAGTGGCTAGAATACACCCATGCCAACGAACTGTAACTTTTTCACAGAGCGTTAAAGAATGATATTTGACTTTCTTAAACTGGAGCAGAAGGTTGTGGATTGTACACTAACATATCAGCTTTCAGGTTCTAGGAAAGTTATACACTAGATAATAGAATTTCAGCTGAAAAAGATTAAATGTGTATATGGCTTCTTCCATTACAAAGCATAGGATGAAGAATTTCAGCCAGGTAAGTTCTGTGCTTAGCACAATAACTAGGGCACATCTTATCTTAGAGCACATCACATCTTAGGGCACATAACTGCAGCACATCTTATAGGAAGATGAACAGGTTTGATTTGAAAACACTGAGATAGTGAATGGGCCACTTTGCTCTGTAGCATCTTTCAAAGATTAATCACCAATTCGTAAAGATTTTGGAATGTTCTGAAAAACGACTGTATGTTGATTCATCTATTTCTGCTTGTGCTAAATTATCTGCCATTAGAAGGTTTAAGTGACCTTGCAAAATATCTAAAACACAATCTTTAATAATTGCACCAGTTTCACCTCTGCAATCTCCCCAAACAGTATGAAAAAGAAAAGGGGAGGAGGAAGAAAGAAGGGGGAAAAAAGACCATATTCTTTTGGTATGTATTGGGAGGGCAAAAATTCCTTAGACCATGTTAGAATTTCTTTCCACTGTGTATTCTGACTTTGGGATGTACTAAAATTGTCAACGCTGGACACTGAGTCACTTTTTTTCTTCACTCTATTATCAAATGATAATTTTATGGCATTCTAAAGCTAAGCATAAAATTCGTTGTACATACTCAGGAAACTGGGAACTAAATGTGACATTGTGACCCCTCATCTTTTTGCAAAAAAACGCAAGGGAAGGGATGAGAAGGATGGGAATCGGATCGCACTGAAATCAATGCTGCTGTGTCCCTGGCAAAATGAAAATTTGATCCAAACAGAGATTACTTTACCTAGATGAGGATGCTTGCCAGATAGTTTTATGGGAAATACACACAGGGATGTAGGAGAGATTTATAACCCAAAGACTAAAGTTCAATTGACTTTCAAGGACTGTTTGTCTTAGCCTGTGTCTACTCAGCACTAAATTCAAAGTCAGAAATAGCGAATAGGAAAAATTCCATCCTGAGGAAAAAGTATTGATACTATTTAAAGTGCTATTCTAGTGGTAAAAGCTGAATTGAGGGGTTGAGGCATTTTAATATTCACACTGCTTGGAATTGTTTGGGTCTTGTAAAAGAAGCACCTTTGCTGTTTTTATTTGTTTTACTTTTTTTTTTTTTCATTTCTGTTTTTGAAATTCTTTGGGCATTTTAAGATGTCTTTACCCTTTAGACTAGGAGCTATAGCTGCAGCTTCTTCAATTGGAGGCTGACTCAAGCAAGATGTTAGAATATTATTTTACAGTATGTTGCATATAAAAGCAGTAAGTATAATACCTGGAAGCCAGTATGAAAAGTGGAACAGCATTACTGACTGAAGGGAGTAAAAAGTGGCTAAATTAAAGATAAATTTACATGGCTAAATTATAGCAGATGTAAATTCTGTTCACTAAATGACTGCAGTACTTAAAATGCTCGGCAGACACATAATAAAACAACATACATAGTGGAAAGTGTGAGCTGCAATTGCTTGGATTCAGAGCAGGGTTACCAGAGCACAGGGACTGAGCCAAGGCAACCCTTCTGAGAGAAAAAAGAGGATTAGATTTAAACTCAGAGACAGCTGAACTGTAATTTTGAAACAGAATTGTTTTAGGCTTGATTGTGTACACTTGAAGGTATAGAATCATTGAATCCTGAGGCTTGGAAGGGACCTTTAGAGATATCTAGTCCAACCCCGCTGCACACGCAGGGTCACCTAGAGCACAGGCTTCATCCAAGTGGGTGTTGGAGATCTGCAGAGGAGGAGACTCCACAACCTCCTCTTGGCAGCCTGTTCCAGTGCTCTGTCACCCTCACTGTCAAGAAATTTTATCTTAATTTCCTGTGAAACTTTTGGTGCTTCAGATTGTGGCTGTTTCCTCTAGTCCTATCAGTGGCCATCCCTGAAAAGAGGCCGACCTCATCCTCCTCACTCCCTCCCTTGAGGTATTTATAGACATATACACTTATTTATATACACTTATCAGATCCCCCCTCAGCCTGGATGTTGATGTGGACTTTTGAAGGCAGCATGAGGATACTAGTGTTTTCCCTTCTGTTTTTTACCTCATGCAGGATAAAGATGTGATTTCATCTCCCCTTGCAGCCCTAGCGCTTGCTGAGGGCAGGGCACAGTCCTGAGCTCTGTCTGTGGCAGGGACTGGAGCATGGAGGTGGAGACAAACCTGAGGAAAAGAATAAGAACTTTATTCAATATTTCTCTTTGTAACTGGGGTAAATAAGCAGATGAGGACAGAAGCTAGCTGAGGATAAACAAGAGCACTGAATCCTCAAGAGAATCTCAGGGAAGGGTATGTAGGTTTTTGTGTATGGTTTTTTTTTCTCCTTTTTTCTAGAAACCACAGGAGTAGTCGGTAAGTTACAGAGAAACAATGGAACTGTTTAAGTCCAGTTTACTCTTTACTGTTCATTATGACTGTTGAGAAGGTGGTTTTAGGAAAATTGGAAAGAATCCAGGTTGGTTTTTCGTGCTCCAAAGTCAAGCTGTGCTAGGAGTAGCTTATGAGGCTGGAGGCAAGTTAAGAGAACTCCGGGATCTAATTTTGGAGCTGGCCAAGATGAGCTGTGGAGGAACTAGAAAGATGGTGTACGTTTTATTTCAGTGAATTGGAAAATACTTAGGCAGATAACACTTGAGATTTTGGTAAGGAAATTTTAACATATACTTGGATGAGCATTCAAATAAAGGACCAAGGTTGAAATTTCATCTGCACTGGGGTGAGTTGAACCGTGTATATGTGGGAGGGGAAATGTGTTATTTCTAATGGCTGTGAGTCAGTAGTTTTGTTTCTACCTGGCAAGTGCATGAACTTGAGGGACTCAGTAAAATCTCATCAAACTCATGCACATTTGGGATGAGGTCTGGAAGCAGCTGCTTTCACGCTAGCTTTCTCCATAAGATATATCTGCAGTAAATGTACAACTAGAGGAGCTCCCAAAGCGAGACTGTAACATTGGAATGGCTTAATAATTCCAAATTTCAGGGCATGAAAACCACTAGATCATCTCTTCAAGTACATGACTGAATTAACCTTGCAGTGTCAGAAAGCTCAGAGTCTGATTCCATAATGCATAAATATGTCCTGGCAGGAGAAAGGCAGCGGAGTTTCTTTCCTGAACTCCAAGCGAGGGCTGTCATTATTTATTAAAGAACAAGAGAAAATTCAGGCACTGCTGACACTTCATCCTCTCCTAGTATTATTTGTGTACACGGTAAACAATCATTTGCAGAGAAAGATATCTCCACTCACCTCTAAAGAAGCAAAATAATGCTGAAATAGTGCTGGTTTGCTTGTTTCGAAGGGCACCTCTGTGTTTATTCTTGTTTAAAAGGTGGGGAAAACGTGATCGATTCCTCTAACGCTTTCCGCGCTCACTCCAGCATGCCTGAAAAGGGAGAGTCCCAGCAGAAATCTCAGGAGTGAACTGTAATTAGCTGAAGGAAGCAGATGGCTCCAGCTTCTTGTGCCTTAGCAGTGTGACAGGATCTCGTGGAGGAGCCGTGACAGCTTAGGACGCTTGTAGGAGAGGGGTGGGAGGAGAGCGCTCGGTGTGCAAATGGAGTGGTGTCTTGTTCAGGCCGATGTTCTCACACCATTCACTGTAGATCTGGCCAAAAAAAGCCCGAGATGAGGGGCAGCATTAAAAGGGTGGCCTTGGTGGAAGCACTGTAGCAAAGACAAGCTAAGATTTACACTTTATACCTAAAACCAGCATGGAATAACACACAAGCTTTGAAAGTTTAGCCGTTTAACTGGTTCCAGTTAGCTCTGTAGGGGGCTGCTGCTCTTTTTGGAATGAGAATCTCATTTTGAATTAACCTTTTTTCTAAGATGGACTAAGTAGAGTTCAGTTAAAAGATGTAAAGGATCATTGTCGAAGAAAGAGCCAGCCACATGTGGAATTGGTGCCTAGAGTAACTTCTGGCATAAATATGACATGGAAATACAGAAGTGGAAATGCACCCTAGTGCTTGCTAGTCAACTATAGATGTTTATTCATGGATTTAGGAAAGGCTGCCCAGGGAGGTTGTGGAGTCTCCTTCTTTGGAGCTCTTTAAAACCCTCTTGGATGCAGCCCTGTGCCACGTGCTCTAGGTGATCCTATGTGTGCAGGGGGGTTGGACTCGATGACCTCTGAGGTCCCTTCCAACCTTGGGCATTCTATGATTCTGTGATTTCTGCTTGTCACAGTGTGACCACAGCTTATAGTGATGACCGTCACATCTGGTTGCTTGCACAATAAAGGACATAGCATTTCACGCAAGCGAAACAGATGCGGTGACTTGGCAGTGACAAATCCAGGATGAGGGTTTGGGAAGGACCTACTGCTGTCTACCTGTCAGTGCCATGTACCCTCGTCTGCCTGTCTTCTGCATGTTACCTCTCAAAGGGTAGCCCTGCAGTCCTGTAACTGTCTCCATTTCCTCCAGCAGTTCTGTTTCTCTTGTTTCACATGGGTCTAATTTAGTGCAAGCATTCTTGATGCTACAGGTCAAAGGCTTGTTTTGGTTTTGACTCCTTTATATGAACCTGTGTAGGATGTGTTTCTTATTCTCTGAGAATTTTCCAGATCTTAAAATTGTCTTTAGAAAAAGCACAGAATTTTCGTATAATTTTAAACTAGAAAATTTAAAAGGGAAAGGAAGTTTGAGTTAACTGAGTGATTTTTTAAATTTTTTCTTAGTGTATTTTTTTAGCTTTTTTAAAAATGTAAAAATAGAGTTTTTTAACAACTTTGAGCCAGTAAAATAGCAATATCAGGCCTCTCTCATTAATAATTTGGACTCTAAAGAAAGTGTTTTTGTCAAATTTAAGTCAAAATGTCACAATTCACTCACATACCTGAAGTAGATAAAGCAATAATTTGTTGAGCAGGTGTCTATGCCTCAGGTTGTCCCTCTGAACTTCTCAGCTTCCTTACACAGTGTGATTTCTCTATGAAACACCTTTGATGAGCGTAAAGTCTTAGTCTCCTGTGAGATTAGAATGAAGCTAGAAATCACAACAAAATCCCTAGGAGAAGGATCATCAAGCAGCACCCTGCTAGGAACCTAAATATGCTTTCCCTTCATAGCTCTCAAACTCTTGCTGTAATAAGGGCCTTTTATGGGAGGGATTGATATGAAATACATGAAGGAGAATCTTCCTTTCGCTGTTTTCTCAGGATCTCATCCATGTTCTCTGCTCATAGTTATGAAATTCAATATCTGAAGCTATAACAGTAGCAGGATCATCTGAAACTGCAGCAAATCTGACCTTCATCTACTTTTCTTTCAAACTCCCCTTTCCTTCAAGAAAGGTCAAACCAATTGGAACAATAATTAGCAGAACAAACACAGGTGTCCTCAGAGGGGACCTTGTCTGCCAGACTACTGACTGAAGAGAATGGTTACAGCTGAGTTAGAGCCCACACCTCCCTCCTGCCCTGAAAAACAGACCTGTCTTAGCCTGCAAAACGCTGACAGACCCTGAACTTTATCTGTGCTGGTGGGTGTCGCACTATAATAAAACACACCTCACTCGGGCACATAAAACAGGATTTAATTCAGAACTTGATGCTTAACTCTGCATCATCAATCTGCCTTCTCTCTATTAATCACAACAAAATACTTACTGTTTGCATCTGTTAGTGCTCCATAGCCTGCTTGACAACTGAATGCAGCTGAAAGCTCTTAATTCTTGATTTGTTTTTTTTTTTTTTTTTAGGTTTTTTTTTTTATGTTAAAAAAATGGCAGTGAGCTCAGCAAAGCTAGAAAGCTAACTGCACAGAGCCAGCCTGTCTGCCACTGAAGTTTGCCCAAATCAGAAAACCAATTTGGAAGAGGAGGCTATGCTGAAGAGCTTGGTAAATAGAGAATTTGAGTAGATTGACAATTCTTTGAGGCTGGTGTTAATTAACAAATGCCCTCAGTGAGTATTTCAGAAGGACTAGTTTTCAATAAACAAGGAAATTGGAAATAAACAGATGCTAATGAATGGTGCTTCAGTTCTGTCAGAAGTAGTCAAATTCATCCCTGTTGTGTAATGCATAATATTTTGCAAACTTGGGATAATTCTGGGTCCTGCTAGATGACCGATTACTTGTGCAGATCACTGCAGCCCTGCTCCGTTTCGTGGGTTTTTGCTGATTTACACTAAGTTCTGTTGCAATCAAGTAGGGGGGCTGACAGGTGCGAGCACCTGATATAATGGTTGGGATGAGGGTTTAAGTCTGATCACAAAACCAGGCTATGAATGCTGCAAGCTGGCCTGACAGCAGCCTTAATGTGACCTCCAGGTGCTGTCATCCTGCCCGGGACACATAAGGCTGCTCAGAAGCTGCAAAGATGTTAATGCTATAGATACTAATAATGAAGTTTTGCTCCATCCTCTTGTGTGTTCTGCTCTTTCCTAGGTAATGTCACATCCCTCAGAGTGCAAGGCCAAGGGTCTCGACCTTCAGCCTTTCTCCCTTAGGAGGTTCTGACTTGTTGCAGCAGCGCAACAAGAGGTAGGACAGTGCTCTGGGATCTGGCCTGGGAGCAACACTGGGACACCCCCGGGGGAAGAGCTGTGACTTTAGGAAAGCTGTGAGTTTAGGGCTGGGGGAAGATTAAAGAAATTAAGCGGAAGACACAGCTGATGGTGGGGTTCGTGTAGCACAGCAACTGTTGCAGTTGGTTTCTGTGGTAAAGCTCAAATCCTCTGGACAATTAGGAAGCAGAGGGTACTCTGTGACAGAGTTTCCATAAAGAATGGTGGAAAGGAGGGCATGGGGAACATTTACAGCAGTTCTGCAAGGTCAACAAAGTCTTTTTGGCATGAAACTGCCACAGCCATATGGCAGAAGAGGGATTATCAGAGAGTCATAGTGGGCCTAACCTTCAGGTGTCCTTGGGGACTCGCTGTCTCTAAAAATTATCCCCCATTATATTTTTTTCCCTGTAGACTTGAGCTTTGTCATTGCTAAAAGGCATTGCTCTTCCTGTGTGCTTTTCTAAGAACTGCCCCCCTGTCATCTTCTCCCCTGTCTCTGTGTGCTGTAAGAGACACTAGGTCCATTTCCATATGATAGGTTCATGGCTGATGGAAAGGATGGTGTTTATCTCGTTGAGGACAATGAGCTGCTCTTAATCACAGCCTGCATCATGTTGTGTTGGCGCAAGCCCCAACCTTGCCTTGTTTCCCCTTGCAATGAGTACCTTACAGCCAAATTAGATGGGTGGACAAGCCACTCTCCTCTTGCAGTACACCTAATGGAAGAGCACACGGCTGAATTTGAGCCTGGAATACTGCAATGGTCAGAAAAGAAGCTCTCACTCTTTGCTGCTGTCGGGGACAGGACTCGGTGACCTTGGGGGACGGTCAGACACAGGTGCACGTTAGGTGTGATGCAGATCAGCTCTTCCTTGGCAATGCTCTCAAGGTTAAATATGGTCCTCTTGGAGATCACA
Organism: Rhynchotus rufescens; assembly: GCA_032273925.1. NCBI lineage: Eukaryota > Metazoa > Chordata > Aves > Tinamiformes > Tinamidae > Rhynchotus > Rhynchotus rufescens. The sequence goes on along the minus strand of JAVCKT010024730.1, from coordinate 6,175 downwards.
GCTAGAGGAGAGTCCATCTGTATGCTGCAACACTACGCTATCCATGAGAAAATCTAGTTATGGAGAAATTTCTTTTAGTATCTCTCTTTTGACCTTTTGTGGTGTCTGTTAGCTCATTTGTCTTACAGCACTAACAGAAATATGAGTAAGAAAGCAAAAGGAAAGCTGAGAGATCACAAAATTAAGTGCCAATTCAGATGAGCTTAGCAACTGCAATTTCTCTTACAGAAGTGTCCTTTGTCACTCATGAAGGTAGGTCAAAACTCTTCAAAGCAGGGAAATATTTTTTTTTTTATTGTCTGTTGAACCCAATCAAGCCAAGATTCAATTAGCTTGATTGAGAAAGAAAGATGTTAGTGGCTTACTTGTGCATCTGGTAGTGTATGTGGAATACTAATAACTAAAATAATATTCTCCAGTTTCTTGCTCAGCAGCAGCTGGAGCAAATTCTTTGACTTTGATAAGAAGGGGAAAAGCAGAAATTTATTTCAGTGCAGCTACAGTAGTGTATTTACATTACAAACACAGCAATTGCTAAGCATTACTGGGATTCAGCAGCGAGAATAAGGCAGTGACATTCATTTCAGTTTCATTTTCAATTATAAGAGATCCTGTTGATTTTCTCCAGCATAAAAGCTTCCCAGACCTAGCTTAATTACAAAACTACACGGGCCACTACCCATCTTGTCTGAGTGTAGATATGGTCATCACTCATCCCAGGCATTTTGAATACATTCAGCTTGGGGAGAGGAAAGGCTGTCTTTGGTCACATCACTGTTGTAAAACTCCCTTAATTTCACAGTGGATCTTGGAAACAGGAGTGTGGTGGTGTGGGGAATAGGTATTTGTGGCAGATCAAGAACATCCTTCGTCTCTTTGTTCGCAATAGGAGCTGAATCTTTGACAAGCAGCCCTTCATAGAGTAAATAATAACATTTGCTAAGTGCTTCCAAACTGATGCTGTGTGAATTTTCAATACCTGCCTGGGGTCTGAACCAGTTGTCACTCAAGTGAAGTCAGTGGGAGCTTTTCTGCTAACTTCAGTGCAACAAAGAAAGTCTCCTGCCATATATAAAGTACAAGTAGGAAACAGAAGGTGGATATTTATAGAATAAATCTTTCTTTTAAGGTTGAGCACTAAAGGGTTATTAAGACTCTCCATTTCCTTCCCCACGGAGGAGCAAAACCCCAAAACCCTACCTGAAATCCAGTCCCCTTTACCCCTAACTGCAGAGGTTTGGAAAAGCAGAAGAAACTACAAAATGGCAGTAGGTGCAATTTCTAAAACCTTCTGCACAGAGCCATAATATGCTTTCTTCCATTTGCAGCAGGAATGAAATATTTCAACTGAGATATAAATCTTTTCACCTGTTTGTTGAGCAGCTTGGCGCACGGGCTGGACTTGGCTCGTTATTAAAGTTTTGTATACAGTGGATCTGTTATTCCTTCAGGCTAAGCTCTTGCTTAGATAGATAAGGAAGGACATGATAAAAACCAACAAATGTCAGCTTGGAATCAATCAGTTTCATGTAAGGTCTTTTTAAATACAAGTTACTTTTGCACTGTTTTCATTTGGAGTTGTAACTTAATGAACATTTGGAGGATATTGCTTTATGCTGCAATTCTGAAGAAATATTAATTCTACTCAGACCTAGTGCAAGCAAATTTTATTGTGCATGCAGCTGTTCAGGATTGAGTAATTATTTGATGAACTTTTGGAGGCAATGAATTTTAGATGAAGCATGTACACATTTTTATCATGCATACATTTTTCTTGATCAGTTTTCCCTTCATTTGGTCACTCATTTATGTGGAAGTGATGAGCAAAGTCTGCATATTTCAGTTTTTGGAAAAAAACAATCCATTTATATAGCCTTAATGCTTCTAGCCTACACATCCTTCAGCGCATTTGAAAACCTTGAAAAGACCAAGGTTAGACTCTTAGCTGGACTCAACTATTCTGAGCTCTTCTCTTTTGTGCTCTCTTTGATTTCATCTAGAGATATTTAACTTTCAGTTGATTGGGGGTGGCTTGTGAATTGGGAATCTGGGGGATTGTGACCCAGATCTCATCAACAGGATTGTTTTTGTGCTTTTTGTTGTTCAGAAAAGGCTACAAATCATAAATTTCCTCCTCTTTCTTTTTTGCAGGTAGCTAAAAAAATCTTCTTTTTGAAGCTGATTTCTAGAAAAAATACCAAGAAAAAAATGGTAAAGGGGAGAAAAGAAATTGTAAAACAATGAGCAAAAGAGCATGCTTTCAAGAGGAGCAGGATGTCTGTTTTTAAACCTTGGAAATACTTCACAGTCAGTATTACCCAGGGTATATATAACACAGGTCCAAGCCTAGCAAAACTAAAAGAAACGGTAGGTTTGGGTTTCAGGATTCTGCCCAGGAGCAGGATTTGTATTGTCACTGCATTTGTGTGGGTGCTGCTGCCCTCTCCTGGGGTGCCAGTAAATGAAACCTGCAGACTCCTTGCAAATTGACCCTTTTTCTCTCTTTTTTGTTCCCCCCGCCCCCCGGAGGCTTACCCGGATATATCATGATGAGAAGAAATGATCTGAACTGTTGAGAGCTCAGATGTCCTCATTATTTTTTAGTCTGTCACAGGGACAAGCAACACAATAGCAGTTGTTTGTCCCTCTCTCATGTGTGAGGCAAGGCATGAAAAAAAATGGGCTATTTTTGTTTGTTTGTAGCCTTTTCAAAATAAAGCAGAGACAGAAAGAAAGTGTTCATTTTGTCAGCAAAGGGAATATATACTAAAACTGAAAAAAGAACAGCTTAACAACAGTTTAGGTTTTTATGGCAGAAAGCAAAATACTACAATGAAAATCTTTGGCCACTTTTTTTTTTTTTTTAAATGTAGTTAACTGAAGCCCCAGAACTTTGTGTTTTTGGTTTGTCTCAGTTGTCTAGAGTGGGGTGACCTGGGGCCATGCAGCCCCGATGCCCGAAGCTGTTCTCCCTGACACGGCTTTGTGGATCTGTTCTCAGGACTGCTGCCCTTCGGAGCCAGCGCTCTGCAGCGGGCTGCTCACACGTGCAGCTCTGGCTCTGTAAGACCGTGTTTGCAGAGACTTCTAGATATACAGCAGAAGTCCTGAAAGAGAAGCATAAAAGCTTTTGCTTTATAAAAGCCAGAACATCTTATTTCCTATTAACCAAACTCTACCTTGCTGTGTGAGGTGCATACAAAAGAAAACTTCAGAGCAATGACTTCTATGGCATCTGTCAATATTTTCATTTTAGCTTAGCAGCGGATTTAAGTTATTATTGAGTCCTATTTTCTGAAGAGAGCAAATGCACAAAAATCTGATTATATCGAACCTTTAACTGCATAAACATAATACTAGCCCCAGTGGACTAATTCCGTTAAGACTTGAACTATCTATCTTGAAGTTGCTCTTGAATACAAACAGTCAGAGCTGTTGGCATGGCTGGGTTTGCAGAACAACTTGTACATTTTTGTAGCCAGATAATAAAAGCCAGCTTTATTTAGATATATATTAAGCAGTTTTAATTATATATTTTAAATCTTCATTGTTACTCGTATGTTGTTTCTCTCTGCTTGAATGCTGTTCTCTATTACAGCTGTATATTACCTTCAGGATGCCTCTTACTTGGAACCTTGCAAGGTGCTGAATCTGTAAACATCTGATCTGTACCCCAGTCAGGTGGAGAATGTTAATTCTTCCAAGGAAAGGTCTGTTTCAGAATTATGCCTGTATAAACTGTGCTCTGACTCGCCAGTTTTTTAATTCTACCTATCTCCTAGATAACTAACTCTTTTTCTATCTAAATAACATATTACTGCTGAGGTTTGGGAGTCATTAGGGAAGATCTGCCCAATTAGCATGCTAATTAGGACCTACCCAATTTGGGCATAGGGAGGTGATTGTTTTATTATCGTTCTGTGAGATGAAAGAAAGATTAACGACTGTGCATGCACCCCTTGAGGGGTAAAGAGGTAACAGTTCTTTTTTGAGATATCTCTGTCTGAGAGGTGGTTTTTGAAATAGTTGGGCTTACTGAGGGAGTTGCCTGCTGATTAGTTACGCCTGGAGCAGAGAAAAATCATAATTGAGTTTTTCTTTATGAGAAGAAAATGACAGTATAGCGCAAACGTTACGCAACAAGAATGTCTGCTGTTATAAATCAATGGAGTCCCATTGATGGATTGATATCAGAGAAAGATTTGGTCATGATTAAAAACTCAGGAGATGAGTTTATCACTGTGCTGGCAGGACTAGATTGATGCACTATAAATGCACTATAGGTTGTAAAAGAAGGGATGCACAGAGTTGCGTTGAATGTGTGATGGTTTATTAGTTAGACTCTCCTTTATGTATAGACTTTATGGAAGCCTAATAGGGCATTTGATGCTGCTTGTACAAACTTGCCATGGAAATTCCTGGTTTCAGATTCCTGCCCATCATTAAGGACTGTTAAGGACTCAGGATGCTGCAATGGCTTGTAAAATAATCAAAGTCTAATAAAGACTTGTAAGAAACAGCTCTGACTAAATCCTTGTCAGGATTAAAAATGGGGTTCTGTGCATGATATATGGTCACTTAACCATCAAGATAACATGAAAATAATTAAACAACTATCAACCAACAAAGAATGTCCTTACAGCTCAAGTCGTCTTCTGGGATTTGTGCTGTAAGGACATTCTTTGTTCCCTACTTTTACCTTAAACTTTCGCGTGTGATAATACTGACTGATCCATAGGGAAAATTACTTCCCAAAAGCTCATCTGTGGTTTTCAGATTTATGATGGCAGTCAGGATTAGTTTTAGTTTTGTTAATTATGGTTCTTTAGTTGCTGTTAATTATTCTTATATACCAGGAAAGTTAGATTTTAAAAAAATAAAAAATTTCTTCTCATTGGATTCTATAGACCGTGAAATACATCACCACAGAGAGGAGTGTGTACCACAAAGTTGGACACAAGGAACCTTGGAGAATATATCCTGGTTTGAATAACAATTCATATCATACAGATTTGTTCCCCTTTTTATATGTATGACTGTTGATGCATTCCAAGATTTTCTGGCAAATACAGTTGATGTCTGTCATTTTATTGTGAAACTCCATTACTAATTTATCCTAGAACTTTCAAATATTCATGTACCCTAGGGAAGCACCAGAATGTTTGTTTCCTCACTTTTTCTGAGGTTTCTGTGCATAATAGCTATTTTGATGGAGCTTTTTCTCGTATAAAAGCATCCTTCCTTTTTTTATTCTTTCTTTCAATCTTTGAATGAATTATATCATGTCTTCAGACATTTTGGACCTGTCATCATGGTTTTTATCCATGAATACATGGGAAGTTGTATTACTGTCTCTGGGATTTGATAAATATTTGTTGTAAACCAAACAGTACTTTCTTCTTAAGATATTTCCCAGTGGTGTGAGGATCCAAAAGCAGATCCCTGTGGACATGATTAGTTTTACCCTAGCATGATGTTTTTATAAATGCTGGCCATTCTGTAATGTTCTTCCTCATTCTGTTTCTTCACTCATGCCAATTTTAAAATTTATTTTATAGCTTACTACAATCTCAGGAGAATTTGCTAGAAATAATTTAACCGTATTTCTTGGTGTATCTTTTAACCCTGGATCTCTCCACCTTCAGAAGAGCTTGAAGTACGATTTGACAATAAAATCCTGACAAGAGTACCCATTGCACAGGCTTTCTGTTGTGCTTTCCACATGCTACTTATTTTTAGTGTTAGGGAATTGTGTGATTAAGGAAAGCAGGGGTGGATCGCTTCCTTCATAGACTTTCTTATGTAATGCTGGGTGGTTCTTAGCCGTGCAAGCTTTTCTGGATCTTGCTTGTAAATGGATCTCTTCAGGTATTTTAAATTGGGATATGAGCAGCTCGTTCATCTCGCCAAGAATGCAGGGAGCCATAAGGTACGTGTTTCTGTGCTCATAACCAGGCTGTTTAGTAAAAAGCTGCCTGCTGCAAGAGTGTGTGACAGTGATGTGCCATCCAAAGTCACCCTGAGATAGAGCGAGCTATTTGTCAAATGATAGCTTTTGATACTGGTAAAAACTGCATAAACTATCTCTCAGCTCAGCCAACAGTACCTGTGGGAGACAGCAATTTCATAGAAAACAATTGATTCTACTGATACAAGCAAATTAGTTTTTTGTGAC
>JAVCKT010024729.1:0-15953 GCA_032273925.1 Rhynchotus rufescens | reverse complement strand
TTTCTTTGCTAAATAAATCCTGCTAAATGAATAGTTGCAAAAGAGCAGGTATGGGGAGGTAGATAATCATTTGCAAGGTTATTATAAAAATATCAGAGTTACTGATTTTCTTAAAAACATACTTAAAAATACCCTAGAAGCTAAGGGATGCCTGTTGATTTGGAAAAGAAGGCAACAGCAACAACAAAAATCTGGCTGAGCAGGTAACATTTCTGAGATGTGGCAGTAGAATGCTTAAGAAGACAAATGAACAGTAAGTAATCAGAAATCTCAAAGGACTGGTTAGTCCGCTTTGATTAGTGTGTGTGTGCTGTTTTTATATATTGGTTCTTTGTAGATGCGGATGTCTTTTATTTTTTTTGTTTTACTGTGTTTGGGTACAGAGACTTGCTATTATTTAGAAGACTGCTTCTGAATAACTGTAATGCATATTTAATTTTCAGATTTTGTTCCTCACTAAACAAACTGCAAAATGTTATATTAAAAATATTCCTAAGTTAATGAAACCCATCATGCAAGTTAAGGAGACGTCTCTGAAATATTCTTTTAGTTGTGTATGCAAGGCAGTAAATCCAAGCATAGAGAGAAATATGACTACCTGATTGTGCTCGGGTACTGGGAGATAAATGATGAAATGCAGTGCAAATAAATGTAATTCTTTTTTAAACATAACATAACATAGTGAAGAATCTCTTAAAGAGTTCTGTAAAACTTGAGTATTTTTTTTCAGGAAGAACTAGAGTATTAGAAATTATTTAAACAAGTTCACATAATATATGACATTAATCAAGAAAACGATGAGCTTCACACAGCTATCGTACCTTGTGAGTACTAGCAAAGCTGATAATGTATAAAGTTTGACTTTTTTTTCTAGAAATAATAATGAGACAATAGGCAATGGGAGCTTCTTGGTCTAGAACAGCAGCAGGTAGGGTCTAGGACAGATGGTTTCCTTTTTTTTTCTCAGCCAGGCAGCATCCTAGAGTCATCTTGTCCAAGAGAAGTCTGATTTAAAAAAAAAAAGGAAAAAAAAAATCTAATCAAAGTTTTGGCTTCTTATCTTTCAATTTGCTACCTAAATAAAGCCTGATAGTATTTGCTTCAGTATTTCAGAATCATCTCTTCATCACCATTCTTATCATTCCAGTTACTGGTGATATATAAATATCAGTGTCATTTGGGCATGACTTAATCCAGTCGTAAAACTTCTTCAACTTCCTCTTACTGTTTGCAATAAAAACGTAGCCCTTGCTTATTTTGGAATCAAAGAGCTTGCTATTGGGAGCCGCATATTTGTGCTGTTTCCCAAGGGAGACTGAGACAGGAGCTGAGAGTCTGTTACCAGCCTGATGATCATGGGACCAATGCAACCCATCAGCTGGTCCCATCAGCTACAACATCAGTCCAACGAGTCCAGCCTAGGAGCAGAAGAGAACAGATATGACCCAGCGTAGGAGCAGAAGAGAACGGATATGACCCAGCCCAGGATCAGGGACTAGAAACCTGAGCTGAAATTGCTCTGTGCCCATGTGTGGGTGGCCCGGCCGAGGCTACTTATGTCAGTTAAGAGCAGTTGATGCACTCAGGGCCCTGATAGTTAAAGAGATCTGTGATGAACCTGGTTTAATATCACAGATTCTTATGCTAATTGCAACATTGGTCCATTGTTATCATGCCTGAATATGTTACAGAACACAGAGTAGTTTCATATCCTATAAGTGTTACAGCAGAAATAACCTTGAGCATTTCTGCATTCATTGGTCAGCTTATTATCTTTTACGGTACTTTTGTGGCTGTTTCTTTGGTTTATTTAACTGTGACACTGTTTCTTTTCTGATGCTTTCCCTGCTACTTGGCTGAATGGTGGAGGATACAGCAGGCATATGTTTGAGCCTTTCGTGCTAGGACCTTTAGGAAGGTCCAAAAAAAGATGCTAAGCAACAATCTGTGTTAGCAGTGCAGCTGCACAATCCTACCGATATAAACCTGCTTGACTGAGGAAGCGTAGCCTATGTATATAATATTTAGACATAATAGCTTATTACTTATATATTTGAATAGGAGAACATATGTCTATCTAGTTTAGGAAAAAAAAAATCCCTTACTAGCATTTTTATGATTTTAATGAATCATTACTGTTTGGATACTAGAAGTTTGGCACACCTTCCTGCCTATGTTCTGGAAAAGGAAGTATCTTTTTCCAAATTATGACTGCATTTGCAGCCTGGTTTCTTATAAAAAGGACTTTTACACAGTTATACTCAATCTCTCTATCTTTTTTGCCAACTTCAGAACTTATCTTATAGCAATCAGGTTTATCACAAAGATACAGAGCTTAAAAAAAAAAAGCTAAATATTCAGCAGACTCCATGAAAATACTATTCAAATACAGAAGAGAAGTGATTCTGACTGTGAAGAAGTTGCTTAATGTTAGTTGACGTTAGTAATGTTAGTTCAAACGCTATTAGTTATCAAGGATTCTCTATAGGAAAAAGTCCTTTGTAATGTCCTAATTGTAAGAAGGGTTTCACTTGGAGCTGGCATCTCTTTAGACATCAAAATCATTCAGCTCTGACATAGAAATGCACAGCAAACCAGGATTCGCTATTTCGAGGAATAAATAAGTGTAGCACAAAATAATGTACCTATCTTTTTTTTCCCCCGTGTTATATGTTTTTTGGGTAAACTTTTACCCGCTGTTTATTCCTCATGCACACTATGTATCCTCTGAAATGTTTGTCCCTTTTATTGACAGCTTCACTCTACATTTAGTCATTTCACTTGAATAGATGGAATGCAAACACTTTTTTAAGAAAAGTAAATTTCGCACCTCTGTCGTATGTTAAGGCCTAACTGACCCTGTTAAGCACATCAAAGTCCTTGGCAGGCCAAAAGCTCCATAATAAGTGTGAGACCTGTAGCCCTAGGGGTCGCAGTCTGCAGACTACTTCTATGAAGACTTGGAAAGATAACCAAGAAAAACAATTTGGTCTGTGCTTGCTTAGCAAATACACAGACATTCGTTGAAATTGTTTTAAAGATCTTCCTATAAAGAATGACCTTAAATGCGAGTGTCAAAGTGATAGATGGAGAGTTGGTGCATTAGCCTTCAGACATTTGTCCCTTTCAAATAGGTTAAATTATTTAAGAAAAAAAATAAAGAACTTAAAATGGAAATTGCTGTAAACAAACATTTTTCTCTCTGTCCAGTTCCATTTATCTTGGAAGACATGACATTATACTATAAAGAAACGTTCTAGTGGTGATACTGGTTATATTTACTTCCTATGTATTTATTGAGTAATATTGATTTATTAATATTTACAATGTGGATTATAATGATACCTCCAATAGTTTTTAAAAACATTAATGTTTTTTATTGAAAGTAGATAATAACAGAAATAACAGGAGATTGATTATGTCGATAACAATCTCTTAACATTGTAAATGTTGCTAAAATTAATTTGTGGTTCAGTCTGATTTTCTCCTCTAATTCTGGCAAGAACCAACATATTAGAGAATATTTCATGGCATGAATGAGTTGGATGTGAGGGTAGGCATTATCCCAGAAGCGATGTGGTTGATGAAACTGTCATAGGCAGAAAATGATTGTAGCCTTGATTTGATGAGCAAATATTATTTATTTCTCTGAGCAGTGTTTCATTAAGGATTAGTTCCCATCTCATGATCATGACAAGAACTACAGCAATGGCATAGAGGCAATATTGTGAGAGCAAAGAAGACTTGGGTGCTTGTACAAAAAAATAAGGATGACAGAACAATAGGAGGAATCTAAGGTGTTCTTGACACGCATTGCATGATTTAGCTTTGAGTAATTTTAAAATTCAAGTAAGGTAACAATCTTTATGGCAAGGTGTAGTTATTCATTAAAATAAATGTTGGTGTGCTGCTTTAAATCTCTTTAAGTGTATGGTTTCACACTGGGCAGATGTGCCAGCCTAGCTCAAACAGGAAGACTCTTTACCTGTGGCACTTCACTCTTGGCTAGGACTAGATAAGAAAGGAACTGGAGATTCCTCATGAGGGAATGAATGTGGGGGATGTGTGGCAGGGATTTCAGGCTTGTGCTGCCCTTTTGGGAGAAGGGAGGTTGAGAGAAAATAAGGTTTATAGGATATTTGGAAAATGGCACTTTATCTTGAAACTTAACTGATGGTCAGTTCCAAGTTGGTCCAGGAAGATCATGGGGTGGCTGGTGGACTGTGGTATCTGATGGTTTTCCACAAGTCTGAAGGGTGGAACCTGCTGTAGGATGGGCTAGTGGCTGGCTAGCTCCAGATACTTAGCTTTAATCCTCATGCAAAGAAGGCAGGCAGTGAGAACTCTCTAATAGGTCTGGGGATCAGCTGTGGTGAGGTGGAGGGCTGATTGCAGATCTCCACCACATGGAAATGATTAAGGGAAAAGCACAACAGACATAGTGCAATTTATTGCAAGTAGTTGCCAGATTAGAAAGTTAATAAAGTTGCAGCCTAATTAAACCATGTCCTCTGCATCTTGTCTGTCTTTCTGAGTGTCTCTGAGAAGTTTCAGCTGCTTTTCAGTTGTTTGACCTCACATTTGGCTTCAAGGTGAAGAGTTTTCAGCAGTTTGTGCAGAAGATAGAAATCCCACCTGTTTCTTGACACAGATTTCTAATCCTGGTTGTTGCAGTGATTATTGATAATGGTGGAGGACTTGACTAAAGCTTTTCTGAATAACTATTTTGACTAAGTGAAAATATCTGTCCAGCAAGCATCCTCATTGGTAGCTTAATGTTAAAATACTGTGAAATTCTCAGGGCTCATGTGGTTAGTGTGATCCTTCCAGTACCTTTCCTTGGTCGAAATAGCAGTCTTAATATTCCTTGATTTCTTTTCCCTGAAACAGAATTCCTGCAATCTTCAACAGGAATTAGCTTAAGGAATAAACTAAGAGTTAAGCTGATACAAAATTAATGAAACTTTTCATCGTTGATTATGTTGAAGCTATGTTTTACATAGGCAGTTTTAGACTTTACTCTCATACAGTTTTTTGTTAATACTCATAACATGAAATAATTCATTATTTAAAAATAATAATGAATAGATCTCTCTTGTGCCTTAAGATTTAAGGTGTATGCAACACAGGGAAAAAAAACGTAGACAAATGAGTTTCTCAAGTCAGCAGCATGTGACACATTTTGCACATGGTGTGTGCTGGAAAGTTGCCAAGCTGTTTATTTTCATTATTCAGTTGTCTTTTTTTGGCTGACCTCTGCATCCAGGATGATTCACTAATGTTGGATCTAATTTCTTATATTTTTACTTTTCTTTATTGCTAGAGGGAGCACACTGCATTTCTGACATAACTCAAGCCTTGTAAAGTGAACCAGTGTAGTTATTAATGGATTTCATCAGCTAATCTAGCAGCTTTAGAAAATGTTAGCATGTGTGGAGTACAATGTAGGCTTAATAGTCTGCTTCATGTGCTTTTATATTCAGATTTAACTGTGAATCACAGTGTTTTGAATGAATATGCAACAGGCAGAATGATTTTGAATAACTTAGGCATTGTTTTTATATATGAATGTTAGTGTGTGTTTTCAGGAGGTTTTTAATGATAAGATCTTGGCTTTGGCATTGCATGTACAGGTATAGAGGTCAGGGAAGCCACAGGAAGCAGAGGACTGCCATTTTACAGTAAGTGACAAAATGCAGTTTTATTGGTTGAGTTTTACGCTCAACAGCATTTATGGCACTGTGTTAACACAGTTCTTCATAACATGTTTAATGAATTCCAACAGTTTAAGGAATTTGCTGGGCACAGGGAATTGAAATCTGTTGATTAGAGTGGAAAGCAGAGATTGAAAACAGTGTAATGAGGAACACATGAAACTCTTGTGGGTTCAGCTGAGCTGCTGCTTTCAAGTATTTTGCAGTTGTTTATAGATCAGAGGCTTGTGCTGACCCTTATCAATGCCTTTACCATTATGTGTTTTTTATGCTTTTTTCATGAGGTTTTAGTGTACTGCTACACTAGATAGCTTTTCTCCTCAGTTATGCTTTTTTATGCTCAGGATGTGTTTAGATGTCATAGCAAACGTGAAAAGTCAGTTCTGAGAACTTCTATCAGTTCTGAGTACTGAGAAGTGTGGCCCTCTTTTTCCCTATGAGGAGGAGAGATTCCTGACCAGTCAGCGAGATGAATCAGCTTAACCCTAAGACTTCATGATCTCTAGACCCACAAATGTGGGAAGTGGTGTCTCAAGGTCAAAAGTGAGGAGTGAAGCTGCCAGTTTTGATGGCAGCTAGCTGTGAGATTGGCGTAGCTGCAACATCAAAGTGCTTTTACAAATTGCAGTGGTGCCTGGATCAACTTAGGGAACCTTTCCATCCCTTCCCTGTGCTTATTTCTTCTTGTGTGGTGCTGTAGGACACCTACAGTATAATCATGATGATTAGAGTGGGAAGGATGATCTCGCTATGAAGTAACTTGAGCAAAAGTTTTTTGAGGTGGATCGGTTCCCTGTCACATTGCAGTGGTCATGAGAGGATGGGAACAGCTGGACATGGGTAGAGAGCTTCTTAAGCAGACTTTATTCTTGAATATATATCTTGAAGATACATATTTCAAACATAGGCACAGATAAAAAGAGAAAGTGACGCTAATAGAGAAACAAGGCTTGCAAATACCCTGTGGAGCTGACGGGAAACATGACCTCGGATGGGTAAGATTAAGATAAAGTTTTAGAAAAAATAAAAGGCAAATCCTGAGAGAGGCAGTTTGGACAACTTCTAGACTCTTTGGCATAAGAGAGAGATGGGACAATGATATTGAAAGAAACTGCTGGGAGGGATGTGAGGAGCAATTGTGGTCCCTGAATGAGCTTTGTTGACAGAATCTGGGAAAGATCTGGACTTGTAATTAGAGCAGCTTTCAGTTCACAGAAGTGCATCAGTGATAGGATATTCTCCTCCCCCTTCCACCCCCCAGTTTGTATGTATAGACTGATGCAGAGAAACTTAATGTGTATGGTAAGCTTGTGCGTAGGTGTGTTTGTGTAGTATTAAAATTGCATTATGAAATTCCTGGCTTTTTCTGCCATGCATGATGATGCTTCCCTCACCAAGTAGAGTAACAGACTGTATATTCTTTTCAGTGACAGTCCATTCTGTTAGTTTTATACCTGATTTAGCAGTATTATAGAGAGTACATTTATAAATATACTACAGTAGCTTGTATTTTCTTAGATTATCTAGCATTTTCTGGTGCAAACAGACAAGAGGAATCAGTTGACTCAAATGTTTTGGTAGATGAAAGAAATCCTCAAAGAGTTAGTATTGAGTATTGATAATCCGTATATCTGCTTTGTACTTTTTACAAGTATTAGTTTTATTTGGCTTAGCAACAAAAAACTTAAAAGTAAAAGCAAGATGATAAAAAAAGAAAAAACCCAGCTGCTTCTCCTTCTAGCTCTCCCAGCTCTTTCTGCTATGATAAACCGCATCATATGTAGATTTGGACTTAAAGACACAAGAATGATTATCAAAAGAAATAAGATCGGATCATTTCTAGATGATTTTTCTCACCTCAAGTGTGCTGTGGAAAGTACGTTACGTAACTGTTATCTAGGTATTGGAAGGGAAAGAATTGGCAGGAAAGGGATGGGAAATGGTAGATTGTTGTTGATGTTCTTTTCGGGTTTTGATGCTTGAGCTTAAATACTTTGAACTGTAATATAAGCACATCTTTATGTATTTTTGTTCAGCGTGATTTACCTGGACACGTCTCTTGCTCTGTTCCTTCCAGTGAACTAATATTAGTTCAGTATATTCTGATTCCAGGAGTTACTTTTATTGGGCTATATATAGGAAAGAAAATGAGAATTAATGACAAGGTTGAAAGGCAAGTTAACTTTTTGTCTAAATGCATAAAAGTAAGGGGTTCAGTAAGATTATTGATATTTTAGTCTCTTATCTTGATACACCCTCATGCTTTCTTCTTTCAGTGGTAAACTTTTGGCAAAAAAAATGTGTTTTCTTTATCAAAGTACCAAATACAGCATAAATGGAGGGGAAGGTGGGGGGAAAACAAACCTTAAAACACCAAATCAGCTGTTGTACTGGTAGGTAAATACATAGCTGATTGTAACTTCCCAAAATTGTAAAGTGAGACTTGTAAATACATTTAAACTTGTATTTTGAAGTTCTGTATATTTAAGTGTGATTAGTTTCTGATGTTCTGTGTTCCTTCTCTTTGTATAAAAGCTCTGTCTTTGTATTGTACTTGTGACTGTGGACACTGTGCCATGGGTTCTGTCAAATATATATAAATATATTTTCTTTTTCTTCACAGAAAAACACCATTTTTGGATGTCCTCTGGAAAGATAAATCTTTGACATGGACTATATATTCACTTTTTTTCTACAACCTAAGGCAACAACATGTGTGTTACTTCTGATAGAAGAATTAATTGTGGCAAGAGTCAAATGGCTCTATCGCATTAAGAAGCTGATATAAGAATGTTTATATTTCTTGCCAGTTATCCACAGCTGGGAAAGATTAGTAGCCCAGTAGTTAAAACAAACTGCTCTTCCCTCCCTCTCCCTACAGTTCCAAAAGAAAAGTAACAAACATATGTTTGACTATGTGTTTCCTGATTATTTAGCATCGAAAGTTTAATTACACTGAAATCATGGTGTGATGACTGGTAGAATTTTCCCCTAACAAATATCCAACAGCTAAAGACTTTGTGTCAAGATGACCTCTGAGGAAATGACAGCTTCTGTTCTTGTGTCTGTGGTACAGAGTAAAGTGATACCTGCTCAGTCAGCTGGAGATGAAAATAGTGAAAATGCTTTGAACACCAGTGTTATAAAAAGACCTACTGGCAGTCTGGGAAGGCAAACCACACACACGCTCTCATACTTACACAGACTTGAAGAAGAAAGTCTTCAGGGCGCTCTGCCCAAAATATTCTCTCTGGCAAATGAAGAAATGACTGATGACAATAGCAATGAAAAATTCTGGGAGAGAAACAGCTCCATCTCTGATTCATTGGAATTTCTTAATGTTAACTGTAATATTGTACAGAAAAACTGTAAGAGCAGTATTCCATGCAGCCAGCTATATAAATCATGTGATTCCTTAGTAGGGGGAGACACATGCCTGGAAACTGGAATTCCTGTTTCACTGGAAAGAGCCATGCTTGCTGAGCTTCAGCTGAAAATGGATGGACCTTCGTTACGAAGTCGGTCAGCAGTTAATAAGAATGAAACAAAGGAGACTGAGAAGGTAGCCTTTTTTCACTTTCACTGTGCTAGTGAAAGAAATATATCAAAGGCTTTGTGCAGTTTACACAACAGCTTCATTTTGGATAACTGCTTGCAGCCTGTAAGCAGTGACGATGATCACAGTACTGGCTCTACTGCCTGCTCTTGCAGATTAATGGAATTGACAAATAATTGTGAGAATGGAAATGGACAACAGTTGTATGGTGGTTGTGACACTTTAAGGGAGAAGTATTTATGCCTGCAAAGAGCAGCAAGAAAGGTTAAAGTGGCATGCTCAGGTCACAGCTTCTGTGGAAATAACTTCACTGGAAGAATGCCCTCAAAACCCTTTCTGAGCCATTTTGAAGACTTCAGTGATAACTGTGAAGAAGAGATGGAGGACGAGTTTTTTAGGAACACAAAGGAACGTTCCACTTTATTAATAAGACGTTTTTGTAAAAATGATAAGGAGGTTAAAAAATCAGTTTATACTGGAACAAGAGCAATTGTTAGGACTTTGCCTTCAGGGCACATAGGAACTGTGTCTTGGAATTATGTTGAAAGGAGAAACAGCAGTGGCCTGAAGAATTGTAGGATTACAAGAGAGCAGCTAACTAGAATTCAATCCTTAAAATGGGAATTGAATTCCTTTCTTCGTAAGTCTGTATGGTATGAGGTAAGCTTTTCATTGTTTTTTGTCTATTTGTTTTTGTAAGACTTTTGCTAACCTAATAACTTTCTGTTGAACAAAATGCTTTTGACGGACAAACATTTAGTATCACCTAATAGGATGTTTCACCTAATCTTATTGAACCTCAGTTTTGTGTTTAACACTGCTTTTTAGAAATACATATGTTGAATTCTTAAAAATTCATTTTGGTTTAAAAGTAGTGTAGGGGAATACATATAAATTACGTCTCTATCAAATTGTACTTATGGATAATGATGCACATTTTTATGTAATCTACAGTTGCATGAAAATGTGTCAGTGATAGTGGAAGAATGAACTTGATGGTCCAGTATCTCCATGATGATTATGGGATTATTTATGATATCCTAATACCCTTCTAGAAACTACGTTTTTCTGTTTAGATGATAAGAACTGCTGTCTCAGTTTTTACACTAGGTAGCAGAGCTTTGTGATGCTATTCCCTGTTGTGATACTCACTATCCTAACCAGTAAAAAGTGTATATACTTACTAATACAGCTTGATCCCTGATGGGGATCACACTGCACTAAAGAAATGTTACGAGCTATGTATTTATTTAATGTACCATCAATGCATTGTTTCTGTAGTCTTTTATGCTTTGCAGTGGGGAGGAGAGGGAATGGAGAGTGTTATATTGCTAAGAATGAGGATAACTCTTGCTTACATTCATATGGAAAGGTAAGGATATATTCAGGACTCTTTTTAGGCCTCTTCAGTTTGACTAATTAAGTTTTTTAGCTTTCAGCATGCCTGCTGTGTCTTTCTACCACAGCCACATAAAACTGTGTGAATTACATATTTGCGTGTGAAAGGTTTAATGTGAACATTTCTAGTATACATCTCAACACAGAAATAACTAAGAAATTCTGCCTGTGAGTTTAAAAAAAAAAAAAAAAAGATTAACAAGCAGTCTGACAGCAGTGTTTTCTTGTGTTGAAAAGAGGCTTCAAAGTACTTGTATTAAGTCTGTCTTCTTTCATATAGACACTTTTTTCATACTAACAGCTGTATTTTATCTTTTAATGTATAATAGACATCAAACATTTTTAGCATTAGTTCTGTGTTATTTTAGTATCAAAGATGATTTCTCTAATTTCCATGTGTTTATGGTCATTAGCCTTACAGATGCTTTTATACAAACATTAAATGAATGAACTTTCAAACACTTGTTAAACATATGAACATACTGAGTTAAAATATTGTAATAAACCAGGAGCATTTGTAGGAAATCTTCATGTTAAATAGCTGAAGAGGGAGAGAGTAGCAAATGAATGTCATGATTTGTTCTTTCTTTCCTCTTATCTCACTCTTCGAGTATGCATATGTTTGGAACGGCCAAATGAACAGTAGCTCTGTTTTTCAGGGCAAGAAAGTCAAAGAAATCCAGTTTTCCTAGTGGCACTGGTGTAGCAGAGAACAATAAAGACCTTTATGTTTTAAATGGGAAAATGTGGGTCGCATTGGTACGTATTTCTACATAATTTTAGAGCTATTGTAGGAAAGGTATTGAATTGTTGTCTTGCTTTATATTTACTTATTGGCTGTTCCCAACATAGGAAGGTACAAGAAATAATACTTTTCCATGTAGGGTATGGTGATTGCTTATACATATTTTATATGCAGTTTTAGGCTTCTCTGCTAGGTAGTTATGTAGACTTTGCTTGGGCTGGCGCAGCGTGACCACTTGTATGGTTCAACTCCGCCGCATCACATTAGCATCTGTAGAATTATGCAAGTGGAAGTTTCTAGAATCATTGACTTTTCCGTGCCTGTGATATGCTAGCTTCATAGCACTGAAGTTCACCTCCTTTTATTTTTTTTAATGTGTGTGATAGTGTTATATAATACAATAAAAATATCCAGGTGCGCTTTTGACTAAGACATAAAATATGAGTAGCTCCTTAGGCTACTCCTGGGGGTTTTTCTCAAATCTGGTGAGTGATCTGGTGATCTCTGGATGACAGCGTGATTGTGCAGTAGCTGCAATGCACAGTAATTGAACTTTGTAGTTAAGCTTATTTTGTAGGTGTTGGTACCATACTTACTGTGTCATCACATTCCTGATACCCACTGCTAAAGCTTTAAGAAGCAAGAATTTTGCTGGCTGGCTTAATCTTTTCACAAATAACTTAGCACACTAATATAGATGGTGATTTAAAAAAAAAAAAAAAAAAAAAAAACCACCCTTAACTATATAGTTTTTTATATTGTGGAGGCTTTCATAGTTAATTGGTATAATATTACATCATCTATGATCATAACACATTTTTCATGTAGGTTAAATTAATTTCAGTAGTTTTTATGATTTAAGTGTAAAATGGATTTAATGCATAGGTTTTTGATTTCTGTGTAACTAATATAAGAATTCTTATAGTAAGAATTTTTGCTTTTCATACTGTTGACGACTAATAATCAGTTGCTGGTACTTGTTAACTAATAGTTAGGATAGGAAAAAAGATTGAAATGTTAGTTTTTTACTGCCTAGTTCAAGGAATGTGATATCTGAAATAGTCATCTTGGAAAATACTTTTAAGGGAAGTGGAGCCAGGCATAAGAGGCGTAAGTAATTTTCCCTTTAGTATCTGATGTGTGTTTGTCTGAATTTTTAATTTTAATTTTAATTCTTCAGAATTAGAATTAATATTTGAATTCTGAGCCTGAAGTTAATTCCTGATTCCTCTTTCTTCCTCTCTCCGGGAGGTCACACACAGATAGATGGGGAGTACCACTGTCAGTCGTGCAGTTAACATCTGCTTTGACTGTTCTTGCATCCAATCACATGAAATATAAGAGCACTTTGTTAGGTGAAAATTTACTTGTAAGCTCTGGGAGCTCCCCAAACCACAAAGCAGCCTGAGAGATGAAACTCTCAGGTTTTCTCGTGACCATTGCTTTTAAATTGTTTCTGTAGGAGTTTCAGGTCTTGGTCTGCTGTACTAAGAGTGACATTCTGATGAGGTGTCTATTCCAGGCTTTCTTCTTGCTCCATATTTTATAAAAAAAAATTATTTAAAAGGACTTCTGTGCATTTCACTCCTGTTTTTGCATGCATACCTGAAATGCTGCATTACTTTTTATAGTGAAATTTATGCTTTACTTTATAAAGTGATAGTTTGTATTTCTCCAGCATATATTACCGTGAATTATAGGCAGATTTGGTGTTTGAATTTTTTTTGTTTTCTCACTTGGAAATAAAATTTCTTAGTCCAACAATCTGAAAGGAATTTACAGGAAAATAAAAAATGACATGACATATAGCAAATAAAGCAAGTGGCCCTGGTTCTCTTCCCATCTAACTTTTTTTTTTTTTTTTTCTCTCTTGCTATGCTCAGATACACTACCTGTTACTAGTGCTGTTACATTTTTAAACAAAAAGGTTTATCTTTATATGAAATGATTTGAAGGAATGAATGAGCTGTGCTTTGCTCTATCTTGACCCTGTATTGCTTGGTTATTTGCCCAAGAGTTGCAACCTTTTATATAGAAAAAAAAAAAATCTTGAGTAAAAATGACTAGTTGGAAAAAAAAAATGAGGGAAGCAAAAGAGGAGCCAAATAGGCATGAAATTATGTTTTCCCTTCAGGGAGTGCTGTAAAAATAAATTGAACTTTGTTAAATGAAACTCTGTACTTATATTTGCTTTGGGTCAAGTTACTCTAGTTTTATAGGTTAGCTTTAAAAATAGAACTTTTACCTTGTCTCCATAAGCAGTCAGTTTATTTCTGTAATGTGTTAGAGAGATATATCTCATTGTACTTTTTTGTTATTTTGCAGTTGCCTTACAGCTTTAACAATTAGAGGCCACATTATGAACAATGAGTTTTAGCTGTGAGCACACTTACATGTTTCGAGCCAACAGTGTGGGAGTCTTGGCAAGTGCAATGTATTATGTCTTCAGTTTTTCCACATTTTCTGACTTTCCTTCTAGTGACTGTTCATTAACTGTAAAGAAGCATGAAGATCTGTTTTAGAAAATCTCCCTGCAGCACATTGAAGAATTTTAGAGTGTTATAAAGTTATCTCCTTCTTTAAATTTTTAGTTTAAAAATTAATTTCTCAATTACCTGTATGAACTACTGAAAAATTTTGACTACTCTGGTGTGTAAGAATGAAAGCTGTGCTATATAAAGGTTGTTCTGTTGGTGAGTAGGTAATTAAAAGCTGAACTTAAGAGTTTTCATACATCTTTACCTTAATCTTCTTTTCTACAGTCTTTTGGAATCCTACACAAAGACTTATAGGAAAATTTCTGTTTTGGTAAAATGATACCTGCAGGAAAAAGACCACAATATTTAGGGCATCTTCCATGAGATAAGGCTGTTCAGTCTATTTATGAGAAGTGATTTTATATCACAAAATCTTCAGCATTTAGCTACAAAGAATTTTGCTACTGAAAATGTTTGTGTGCCAACTCCTTAAAAATACGAAAATAATAATAGGCAGTAATGTTTATGGATATAGCAGTGACGGCTATAAAAAAAACAAAATTGAACATAATGCAGCTGTCGTGTACTATACAAATACGTATGAAGTGAGTTATCAGGAGACAGAAAGGTCTGAGCGTGCTCCCACACCAAGCTGATTTCATCAGTCGAGCAGTCGGACAGTGTGACAGCTCGCAGCTTCCATCAGGAATGTCGGAAACAGGGCTGCGCTGGGAACACAAACACTCAGCCCCGGCATTCCTAACTTCTCTTTGCCTTTTCTTGCTTTCTTAATAACTTCACTAGAAATTAGAAGTTGGTTTTGATCTGCAAAGCACGTTTCATACAGCGCTTGTACTGAGATACAAAATTGTGTGTCAGAATCCATTTTGTTATCATTTTTAAAACCATAACAAGACACAGTAGTGATTGAAGATTCGTGTTTAAAATGTGGTTATCAATCCTCTAGAGGAGCAGGAGAGAGGAAGTTCTGTGAGCATTCTTATTTATGGATATTTGTAGATTCTTGTCCTTACATTTATAGAAAGTTCAAGAGTTTTCATTTATGAATATCTAACACTTGATGTATGAAATTATGATTTTCCAGGAATAATACTTAAAGATTGATACGTACAAGTAAGTGTAGTATGAGAGCATGGGAACATGCAATAGTTGCAGAAAGTTTGTTTTTATTTTGAAATCGGTACATGCACTTGCCAGAGGACTCTGAACAATTAACTGTTGTAGAAACTGGAGCTTCTGGAGCTTTTTCTTCTTAGCTTTTCTAGTAACTATAAGGACTAGGACCAGTGTTTGGACTGCAATTTCATAATAAAATTAATATGAGCATCTTTTTAGATGATTAAAAGTGATTCTTACTACACTCATCTTTTTTTAAATCTAGACCTTCACTAGGTCTTCATTGGTAAAACATGAGCAGAACAACATGAATTCTATTGCTGTGTTAGTTTGATATTGCAACCATCTTAGCATTCAGGAATTCTCTGAAGTATTAGAGAATGGATGAAATTCTGGTCATGCTGAAGTCTGTTTAAAATCTACAGGACAATGTGACTTGGAAAGAAAAAAAAGTAGGTATGAAACAGTTACAGGTTTTATGGGATCCAGAGTTCTACACCAAGTCTTCTAATAAATTAATTTCAAACTCTTATATTAAACTGCTTTTAAAACTACAGTTTTAAACTAGAATTATTATTTATACAACAGTGTATAACGCCCTGAAAAGATACAGTCTGGAAAGGATAATTTGATACATAAACCCTCCTTGCCCTGCTAGCTGCAGCTCGCATCGGTTGCCCAGGCTGCTGCTTACTGTTCATACTGGTGCTCGGGTTAGAAGCCCAGCTCCTGCACTTGAACCTCTTGTCCCAGCTCTCCTGCAAACAAGCAATGATCTCAGCTATTCTGTAGACTTAGAGATAGGTAGCTGTAAATGATCTCACTCAGGCATTGGGTAAGAAGAATTACTGCCAAACTCTTTTGTGCTGTGGCCTAACTTTCAACAGGCTGAGTTATCTCTGTGCTACGCTGTAGTCTGCAGCATG
>JAVCKT010024728.1:0-19031 GCA_032273925.1 Rhynchotus rufescens | reverse complement strand
GAAGGAAGGAAGGAAGGAAGGAAGGAAGGAAGGAAGGAAGGAAGGAAGGAAGGAAGGAAGGAAGGAAGGAAGGAGAGTGAAAAGCAGGGCAGCCAGGGAGGAGCTATGAATCACATACAGGAGACAGAGAAAGATGTTTGTCTACTATAATATACCTTAACAGCTCATCTCTTCTCTGGCAGACACACGATAATCATAGGTCAGTCAGATAGAACAAACCTTTGCCTTATCAGTCTGACTCATCAGGACTAGCATTTTTCCTGTCTACATTCTGAAAATTCTTTTATTCAGCTTTTATCCAGGGCCATATATTCTGAACTGAAGGAAGCCTCACCAGGTGGTCAAATGCATTCAGCATGAGCCCTTCTAGTGCTCAATCACTTCCCCGATGAGCCGGGCTAGAGCTGCATCCCTTTCAAACCTGCCCTTGTCAGTAAGTAGTCGGAGCACCACAGAGCGCTGAGCAGACTCACCGACCAGGCGCCGACCCGGCCTGTGCAGCCCCTGAGGAGGCCTCCCTTTGGCTGCACTTCCCTGTTGCTGCTCTCCGTGTCCTATGAGCCTGCAGAGGATCTGAGCTTGTGCAAAGACTTTTCCTTTCTTTAAGGGGAATGAATGTTCAGTTGCAAACATGGGTGGGATAAATGATTTGATTCAGTGGCATTGCTTTGTGGACTCAGATTCTGAGGATCCAGTTAGAAATGGAAAATAGTCAAATGCTACTGACGAATTTTAAGCTGCTTCTATATCTAGCATGAGTAGCAACTGAAAAAAAAAAAAAAAAAAAAAAAAAAAAGCTTGCTTGTAAAATCCATCAAACAATTGCTATGAAGCCCAGGCTGAGAAACAGGTAGTCTCACCATTCAAAAGTCCACTGTTTAACAGTGGTAAAAAATAAAAAATGAATATTGAAGAGATAGAGAAATCCTCTCAAGCTTGAAGATCTTTCTGCAGTCAGCTTACATCCGGGAATTTCTTCAATATGGGGAACTACAACTGTGAAAGGAGAACAAAACTAATGGATAATGAATCCATGATGAAAGAGTAGGACAGGACTGAATTTATTCAGTCTTCATTCTAGAAGAACATTATCCCATCTAGTAGCAGTCAGATTAATTTCCACTGAGCAATTTGCTGCACAGGATAATGTGGTGGAATCTGAACCTGTATCGTGAAGAACTTGGAAACAGAATTTTTCTGCCTGCTTTTTGTTTTATTTCTGATGTATTTTTAATTCACCTGGGTGAATTAAACACTTTGGCGTGTTTATTTTGGGTACTGCAGTCCTTCCCCAATGTCTTCTCTGATGCATCTTCACTGCAGCATGAAAAAGTTTATTGCTAGTACGATATTACTTTTCTAATCAGAAGATGATGTTATTACCTAATAGTTATTGCTCTGCATTTCTAGCCAGATGTTGGAAATAATTAGCTGATAAAACTGCTATTCATTTAAACAGGGTGACAATTTTTAGACTTCTCCAACACCAGACCAGAAGACCCATAAAGGAGCAGAAATATAATTTGGGTAGCCAAGGTAATCCAAACATAGTATACTACGGAATTAATATCCAAGTCTGAGGCCTTTCCTCAACTGATACTCATTTTGTCACACAGGCAACGGGTACAATACACACTCAGGCAAATGCACACGGACCCTGACCAGGCCTGGGGGTCACAGAAAGTATAGGACTGTGTCAACTTGATGCTGAACCTGAGATAATGTATCTCACCTCTCTGCAGGAACAGAGTCTTGTGCCAAGCCAGTCCTTAGGCGTTAGGGTCAGCTGGAAATGTGGGCAGAAGGGGCTCACAGCTGCCTCCAGGTTTCCATGGAGATGGAAGAACATAGTTAAAAAATGGCTGGGGAAAATTCTCTTATCACCAACTCTGTTACAGCTGAAACTTTCTATTTCTTGAAAGAGAATAGAAACAGATACTTGTTTTGGTCTGAAACTCACTCTTTCCTGTCAAAAAATGCTTCACTTAGACCAACAACCCATTTCTGATGCTTGCTGTTCTAGGATGGAAAAAAAGAGTACAAACCTGATACCCTGCAAGGTAGATTTCTTTGATCTTCTTTTGTAGGTTGAAAATATAGAGCACCTTAATGTGACATAATGGAATGAACCTAGATAATCCCCAATAGAGCAGCATCTTTGTAGAATAGAAAAGATATCATCAAGGACCTGCGGTTGGTTCAGTCTCCAAGAAAGTCCAAGGAGCTTTGCCAGAATTTCCCAGGAAGTTGTACTTCCCATGCTTCATTTGAGTCTTACTTCTGTGGCAGAAAAGTCTGGAACACCTTTCACTGAAGTGGTGCAAAAGCCTCCCTTCAGTGTGCTTGTACAGACCGTGCATTCTTTATGGACTAATTGAAAAATAAATCTATCAAATCCATATATCTGCTATATATATACAACGTATAATTGCATATATACTGTATATTATTTTTTATGTTAATTTGGTAACCTTAATTATATCATCTAGGAGAGGAGAAAGAAGAACAGGAATAACAAGAGAGTCAGATTAATTGCAATTAACTTAAGAGCTTTGCATTTCACTGTGATTGTGCAAAAGTAGACTAGAAACATGAAAAAGCACGAAAACATTTTTCCAATCTTTTTGTTTAAATCTTTACAGACACATTTACTTTAGCTTTCAAGTTTTTCAGAATCTTGACTGAAATAGGAATTTGATCTGACATTGTGTTTTTTTAATAACTTGCTCTGAGAAAATTTCTCTGAAAAAAATGCTTTCCATTCTGGATGCTCGGCGGTGACTTTTACTTGTTAGAGACCAGGAGGGTCTCAGTGTTGCACGATCTTGTCTCTGCAATGGCATCAGTGACTCACTTTCTCATCAGAGAAAGGGACTTGATCCAGGAAAACACTAAGGTACCTATGTACCAAATATATAACTCCAACTTTAATGTTCTTTGCAAATCCTGTCCTGACCAGACCTTCTGCTCTGTGGTGGACCTGCTGAGTGTGCCCTTTGCACAGAATCCTTCAGGATGCCACTGAGAAAGCAACTCGGTAGCCTGTAGCCTGCTAGACTCTGTAGTAGGTTTGGTCATTAGCTCACCCAAGAAAAGAGACACTGGAGGCTCATTCTGTACTTCAAAAATGAGTATTTTTTGAAAGGCAGAACAGCTTCAACAAGAAGGGTGATGAGACCAGACCTGGAGGGCCTGGAGGGCCTTATAGCTGTGGAGAAGAGTAGGATTTTGAACTCACCTCCTCAGAAAACTGTTCAAAGGAAAACTGCAGGGAACTCATCATACCAAGGTCTTCACTGAGGCTTTTGTGTGGGATGCGATCTGGGAGGCATGTTTGGTCTGAGAGAGAGGAGAGTACCACTGTCCCCAGACAAAAGTCACTAGAATTAGGTCTATCCTTACAGTTACTTTAGCCCTTAGCAGAGAGGTTTGCTGTTCTAAGAAGCTGTTGTTTTTCCAAGAGCTCTTCCTTTTTCTAAACATTTGCATGTTAAAACAAATGCATATCCTTGATTCATCTTCAGCAAAACACATTGATATTATTAGACTAAAAGTGACTTATGAGAGTCAGGAGAGTACCCTTCACGTTCTTGCTGTAATTAATATCTTTTTAGAAACTCTCTTCAGAGGCATCCCAAAGTTTAGAACAGAATTCAAAGCACAAATAGATTTCTTCATTGTGCATATTACGGTCACATCACTGCAATAAATATCTTTCTGTGTTCTGTTGCAGGTTTTAGTGTCACACTGTAGTTATCTTTCATTTTGTATTTTTGTGTTGTCAAAGTTTCAATTGCTGGTTTATTTTCTATAAAACACAAATTCCTTCTATGTGGAACAATTGTATGGAATGATTTTTCTTTGTTCACATTATTAATGTTATCATTTCTTGTAATGGATTCACTTTTAGGCTCAAGTCTAAATAAAATTTTCATTATCTAATAAAGTAAGATGATCTTCACCTCAATTCTATGTTAATTAATTCTCCTCATTTAACATTAACATTTGGCATTACTCAATGCAGATGAGAAATGTTCTTAAGTCAGCAGCTTTTCCATGGATCAGGCTGTAACTGGATTTATGTGCCCACAGCTGTAGACTCTCCTACCTTCCCCTCATACTTCTCATCTCTCCTTCAAATAATTCTCTAAGCAGCTTTCTAGGGAGAACTCATTTTTATCAATTTTATCATTGAGCTTTTATCAATTGTGAAATTTACTGGCATAATTATACCACTGCATTGCGAGGCATATGAATCCCCACGTGTTTACGCTGCTCATTGTTCTTGTTTGTTTTTTGTCTTTGAAAGAGGATATGTCATTCTTTGTTAAAAATTATTTATTACTTTGTTTTCTATAATTAAGTCATAGTACAGAAACAAAGTAATACTGTTTAGACAGTACATCAAAATCTAAAAAAAAGGAAGCACCTCTTTTGAGCTCTCTGTGGATAAGGAAGGATAGTGTATTCAGGAAGAAGAAAAAAACCACGCAAATTGTGAAAGTGTCTGGAAACTGCAATATCAAAGAATGTAGAAGAGAAAAGCTTTGCTTTTTTTTTCTCTTTTGAGAATTTAAGCAACGCTATTGTAAAAGACAAATTGTTTAGAAACATAATGGATTTTTAATATTAATTTTAGAAGTTGAGAAGTAGCCTTTAGGATGAATTTAGTGTTTATCTGGTGGGGGCCTGAATAGCTGGAGGAAAACATAGAACAATTACATTATGAGGAAGTATATTCCCAAAGGGGATCATTTAAACATATTTCTTCTCAGAGAACTCATATATATTTTTCTTGAATAGTTTAATGGGAAATCCAATTGTGCCAGGATTATGTGCTAAATGCAAAAAAAAGAAAAAAAAAAAAAGGAAAAGAGAATTAAATGGAAGAAAAAATCTCAAGAAGTCTCCAGACCTCTTGCATAAGGAGTGGTACTGATGCTTTTGTAATACAGATTTTCTAGCTATAAGGTTTACATTTGATGAACTGAATTAATCAAAGGAAATTCAAAGCAGCACTGAAAAGAAGCACTCGTCTTCACAGACATAATGTCAATAATTATAATTATAATCCAGTTATTTTGTAGTTGTGATGTCCATGTAAACGAGACAATAATTTTCTAGGTCAACATGGTATGAACTGAAGAAGTGTGATTATGTTGTTCTTCATACAGAGATATGTTCGTGTTCTAATTGATATGTCTTTCATACCCGTTTCTTTCCTATTCGATATATTAGTTAGTGAATATTAAATCATGGTAAATTCTAGTGGAAGTTTTATGATTTAACACATCTATGCAAATGCCAAAAGAATTTTCTGTATAGTGCTTTTTTCAACATAGTAAGCATAAGCTGAGGTAATAATCATTGCTCTGTCATTATAAAGCACTGGCAGACTAATTCATCTGAGGAAGGGGAACATCTGAAAGAGCAGCTAACATTGTGTGGGATTTGGATCTCTCCACCTCACCATGTTTTGGTGTGAAGATGCTAATTTTCCTTTGATGTGCCTCTATTTTACCTGCTCTTACAATACACATGCAGAGGACACGCAGCCAGACAGCTTCTCAGCTCATGGTTCTTTGCTGAACAAGCAAATAGCTACACACACTTGTGCTATTTAAACAAGACAGCTTCATCTGCAACACGTGTACACTTGCTGTTAAAGTCAAAGGGAGCAGGACATATCTGAAAACAGAATTTTCCTCTTACTTTCCTTTGGCCTGCTGATTGACACACCTGAAGAATGAACAACGTCTCATTCAGGAAATTCAGTGTTTCGTAGTATTTCAAAAGGAATAATGAATAATGAACAAAGAGATACAGTTCAAAACAGGAAATAAGAGAGAATGGAAAAAAATGATGAAAGAAAAAAATGCTAACAGTTTTATAAGGGAATGGAGAACTAAAGGGGCTGCTAACGTCCTCCATGAGGTATGTATGTTCTGGTCTAGCTGTAAGGACACGGCTACTGTGACGTCCAGCCCAGATCCTCCTTCCTGCTCATACAAAGCCACTCTCCTTTACAGTCTCTCCATTGGTTTTTCAGTGCACTTTATCAACTTTGAAGGTCTTACAAATGAAACGGACAATAGGGTTGTATTCTAGGAAATTTTTCGAGGTAGGACAACACTAGCCATATAATTCTTGCAGACTGTTGTGTGATTTGTTCTTAAAGATCTTCACAGTTTCTCCAGGCAATCTATTCAAGGGCTTCACTGATCTCTTTTAATCTTAACCTTTTTGAATATCTAATCTGCATCAGGCTGCAATTAAAAAAGAATCACTGCTCCTTACCCCATTGACCACAGGCATGGAAAATAGATTATTTCCCACTCTTGCAGCATCCTTTTAGGTTGTTAGAGATTTATCAGTGCTCTCTTTCCACTTTCACTTCTTTAAGCTAAGCAACGCCAATTACAGCAGAGAACTGCCATCCCTTGAACTCTCTCCATAATGAAGGCTCTCTTCACATAATGTGATTAACAGACATAGTATTCCAGGTGAATCTTTACCAGAGCCGTGGAAGTATTTCATGTGATTTTCTGGTTACAGTCACTATTTTACTAAAATATCTGCATTTTTGTAACGGTTTGGCATTGGTCAGTTACGATCAACTTGTCTCAGCATTCAGAGCATTTTATGGATACTCCAAGATCATGAGTCCATTCACTTAGAAACAGATTTAGGCCATTAAAATTATTGCAAAACAATAATGCAGGGAATTTTTAGAATAAATATGTGTGTATTTCTCTTCCAAAATTAGATTAGTCAAAATTCACTTTTAAAAAAAATCTTTACTACCAAAGAATTTTGAAGCATTCTGTAAATGTCTGCTGAAATTATCAAACCAGATTTCCACCATTCTCAGAGAATGAGGAATTCTAAGGGAGCACATTAAAAATCCTATAGGTGGCAACAAAACTGCAAGAGCTGTTTGCATGGGGCATCAAGGAGACCACCCAAACCACAGGCCACTATTATCACTTCAGATTGGTTTTACAAAGTAATGTGCAAATTGGTTTCGACTTTATCTTGGGATCCTTACATAAAGTCTTCAATGCCTAGTTCTGCTGTTGTGATACTAGGTGCGTGGTTCACTGCAACTGCTCCCTCTGCCAATCTAGCTATGAACTCTCAGAGATCACAGAGATCAGGATTGTTTCCTGCTGTGAATTAACAAAGAATCCTAAGTCACTGACCCCACTCCTACATTGCAATGTTAAAAACTGAACTGGCTCATCTGCATATTGAAAAATTTTGCCTAGAACTTTGGCTGATTATAAGAGTCACAATTAAAAAAAAAAAAAAAGACAAAAGATGGTGGAGACATACAATTTATAGGATAGTGAACCACACCGATAGGAAAGCTTTGAGAGGGAATTTGAAAGACTATGTGAGGAGGAGTTTTAAAAGAAAAGTTTAAAAAATAAAAGACACATTAGGCCATTGTAACTCTGATCATTGGAAATAATACAGAAGTGCATAAGTAGACCTCTAAGTGTTAACTACATAAAATGCATAACAGCACTTCTATTAACTTATAAGGGAGGTAACCCCAGTCTTTTCTTCTTCCTAGATGAACAGAAACTGCAATCATGGCAATCTCGGAGTGTGACTCAGTCATAGGATTGCTTTACGTACATCAGTCCCACGACTTCTGCTTCTCACAGAGCTTGGCTCTGTGGGAGTTCGGGCTCTTTTCCTATTTGCATTTTGTTCTAGTTCTTCTTTAAAGGCCTGCAGGACGTTGCCTTTATGTGCCTGCATTTCCTCTGCCTTTGCGAGAGGCTCCGCACTCTGGAGCTGGAGCTAAGAAGAGCCTCCCGGCCTGGCTGTCAGCCAGCAGGAATCAGCAGCAGGTTTATGAAGTGTTTGAGCACCAGGCAAATCGCCACTGTTATAAGTAATTTTTCCTGTAATAAAATGAGTTTTATAAAATCCTGCGCTTTACAACATGTGCTGATTATTATTGTACAATATTTTTCCACTGTGAACTACTCTTTTTTGTGAAAAATTATCAATCTGACCTATCAAGCTACAATCTGAACAGACTGTCTTGTCAATGTGTGTGGAGATAAAATGATTGCGCTTTTCTTAGCAATCGCTGTTCAGCAGCTACCAAGTGGAAATCCTGGGTAATTTTGAAATTAGTGTTCCTTCTCTGAAGGTGCTATCAGCCTTTTTGGCAGAGAGGTACTGCTTTCAGTTGGTAGCAGGTACAGTGGCAGATGTATCTGTATTTCGGCTTTTTAAATAGACTATTTATTGAACATGGAATACTTCATTTGTAAAATAAAATAAAGAAAAAGGAGAAGAAAAACTAAGCGACAACTTTGCAGAGAAAATGACTATCAAATGTTTAGGCCAATGGCTAACTAACATATTTCTTACTTTACATCAGTGGTTTTACGCTTATTTCGAGAGCTGGAAAAAGCATCATCTGAATTTGCAATACCCTGCTAATGATTTTAGGAGTG
The DNA here is from genome assembly GCA_032273925.1 of Rhynchotus rufescens. NCBI lineage: Eukaryota > Metazoa > Chordata > Aves > Tinamiformes > Tinamidae > Rhynchotus > Rhynchotus rufescens. The sequence goes on along the minus strand of JAVCKT010024728.1, from coordinate 10,551 downwards.
TGTGTGGGGGTCTTGGCTTGAAATGCTTACATGCTATGTTCCTTAGTGTGGGATGGTGCTGGCAGTGTAAAAAAAAACCTGTTAGATTTTATCTGTCACATGAAAAAATGAAATTTATGGATTAGTGCCTTTGGACTTGCAGATGCAAGCTGGTGTCAGGGCTGTGCTGTGACCCTGGACGCTCTGCGCCCTGATGCAGAACATTTTTATTAATGCTTCCACCGTGTAATCTGCACTCGTTAATTTGCTACACATTGACCTTTTAAGACAACAGAAGGTAAATAATGGGCTTGAGGAATCCCTGGAGCATCTTCATAAAGGTTTAGCAAAATAGCCCTAATGATCCACACTCTTGTAGGCCTTGTATTTGATTATCATTAGGGATGATGCTAACGCCCAGTAAATGACTGGCATTGAGGTATCTAAGAATCAACCAACTGAGAGAAACAGCCTGTCCCACATTCACCTGCTTAGGGGTAACAACCATTCCCACAGAGGAGAGAGTCCTTCTGAAATGCTAAGAACCGTTCCAGCAGCAAAGGGGAATTGCTTGACTTTAGGAGAATGTAGAGCTATATATAGCAGCAGAAAAAAAAATAAAGTTCCATAATTCTAGTCAATGGCACGGTTCATTTCTAAAGTTGTACTTTCCTGGATGATTTGCATGAGAATGATGTTTCTAATAGCAATCTAAAATGACAGTAAATGTCCACTTAAATCATAATTTAAGGATTTAGTACTCCAGCTTAGGAAAGTAAATCTCTCTGTATGAGAAAAGCCAAGATGTGAAAGCAACTGGATCAAGCCCAAAACACTAGCAAAGGGGAAAACGAACAGTGGTAAAAAGCTCTTTAAATGGTCTGGCTAATAACAGATATACTCATTTAATGAGGAAGGAGATTAAAATGTTAATTCATCCAAGATTTAATAGATTTAATTGTAAAAAGAACCAGATTTGAGAGCTTTGAGACTTCTGACAGCAGCCCTGGCGGCTCGGCAGCGCTGTGGCAGGTTCCCTTCTGCGTGGCCTTTTGTCGGTGCCAGCCGAGCGCGCCGGAGTGGCGCCAGCTCCGGGACCCTGCGAAGTGGCTGCAGCCCTGGGTGCTGCGGGAGACATCCAGGAAAGGCCCCTATGGTTGGGAAGGGCCTGAGACCAACTCCTGGGAGAAAAGATCTTCAGCTGTTGCCGCTGCATTGACTTCCTCTGTCAGTAAATTGCTCCTGGATTTTTGAAAGTGGGAGATGCTATGAGACAGAAAAAAAAGTTAGCATATCTGCTGTTTTTATAGATACATCTATAGCAGTGCTGACAACAGTGGTGCATCAATCACAGAGCTGTGAAATTCCACTGGACTGAAAGATGCAGGTTTTAAAAACAGCCCTGGCTGATATTCAAGTGGACCAAGGAGTTGCAAAAAGCACCTTACATCCTCTGGGACAGAAAATTGCTTTTGCCTGGTTCAGAAATAGTGGAAAGCAGCAGCTGTGGAAAGAACCCAATACTGGGAGAGACTTCAGCAAGGAACAGCCAGCCGGCACGAAAGGGGAAAGTGAAATAAGCAGCCAGAGGAGAAGTGGAGAATGGGTGCTATGAAAACCCAGGGGAATGGAAGAAACACCTGAGTACCTGAAAACTTGTGAAGGAAAAACGAGTTTGAGGTTGTAATGTGGTGAAGGAACATGAGTGGGTTATAAAAAGAAATGAAAGCCAAAATTTTTCATGTGCGCAGCTCACAGCAGCAGGGCACAGTGCATATGACAAGGAGCCACACAGGGTGTGCAACCCACTCTCTAGTTTTCCACTCAGAAAGCTAGAGGCTACTAAGAATATTAGTGGAGAATCTTAAGAATATTAAGAATCTAATAATAATGTGGCAGAATAATCACAAATAGCAAACACTAAATTAATTAACAACATCAAAATATTGCCTGTTTCTTTCATGTTAATCACAGAGTTCTGGAAGAATTAAACAGGAGTCAACATGATAAAAATAATGAGGAAAATGAAATTATCTTTTAAGTTTGCTTCCAAAGTTTAGTCTGGAAGCTAACAATCTCTGAGTAGAACTGAGCAGCAAATGATTTTCTTCTCCTATGAGGAAATATGAAGTAAAAGAAAAATTCTGCCCCTGAAAAGACTGAAAAATCAAAATCGCAAAAATGCTCATTAACTGAAAAATCAAAGGAAAATGAGATCAAACCCAAACCGTTGGAAAAGGTTTGAAAATGTTACTATATAGTATTTTGATATTTAATTTTTATATATATTTAATTACATTTCAGAATGGAAAGATATTGATAATTATAATGAATGCCCTTCTTGCCTTAAGGGTAAGATGGGCCCAAAGGAGCCCATTCCAGCAGCTCCAGGACTTAGCCTTTCAAACATATCAGTGGGATCGCCTGTTTATTTAACATTTTTGATTGATTTTCCAATTTCTGGTTTTTCCAATTGGAAAATCAGTATTTTCCAACTGGTGCTTCCTCAGCTGTTTTTTTTTTCCAGTCATGTAATCCTTTCTGTTCTGCTGCTCTCAGCTCCAAAGAAGAGATGAACACTCCCTCCTTTCCTTAGAATTCCTAAAAACATTTCTTAGCCTTTCTTTCAGGTAAAAAGCTGTCTGAAGCATTCCTGTGAGTGTGAGGATTTAGCCTAACTGCTGCTTTGTGGCTAGTCACAGATCAGATCTTCCTTTGCCTCTCTTTGTCCTGCCTGCTCTTGATGTTTAATGCATTTAGACAGAAACTTGGGTGCTTCTCTTAGCAGCACCGCTCAGATGTCTGACCTGTTTCCTTCAGCTCCCACTAACGCACTGCCAGTGGGAAAAGCCCTGGGGTGACACAGTTTTATTACTGGAGAAACAGAAGTGCCTTTTTTTGGAATAATAAACTCTGTTGAAAGAAGTATCTTGAGACAGAAGGATCTTTTCCATATAAATAGCTGAGCTCGGGCCATTGGGGATGCAGCCCAGCATCAAACATTCCCAGCCCCAAACCTCCTTTGGAGTTGGCTGTGGAGCCTCAGCCTTTACTGCTGCATTTAGGTGCTCCTTTAATGCAGACGATAACAAGAAGTGAGAATAAGAAACAGGTAAAATAGCACACAGTAATTTGCTGAAGTAGATTTCTAAATTCCTTTTATGTTACCTGTACTAACATCCTCCATATTTATTACTAACCTTTTCCACTAAGCTCTGCAATCATTAGTCTGCCTAGGCAGCATTTATAATGGTGGGCCCAGCTCGTCGCAGATTCAAGCGCATTATAACTTTCCAAGCCACTTCTAACCGACAGCTGAGTGTGAGCAGTAAAAGCTGACCAAGCACATTAAAGGTTTCTATAATTGCTGTAATTATGTGGAAGCTTTAGAATAAAACATCATTCCTCCCCCCACTTTTACCTTTGAAAATTCGTCGTCAAGGAAAATTAAAAGGAGTTATTCAATAACAGGGTCACTCTCTTCAGACATTGGTGCTTTTGATTGGAAATTAAAGCCATAGTGATTACAAAGTGGATACAGTACCTAATTATAATGCTGGTTCCTGTGGTAATATATAATAATAATGTACCTCATTCATATTATGTCTTTTGTAGTATAGGATCACAGGAGATGGGGAAACACAGCTTAGTTATAACTCTTCAAAAGTTACTGTGGGTATAAAGTTAGAGATGATAAAACATACTGAAATCCTATCACAGCATGGAAATAAAAGCTTGGCAAAGAGATGGGAGAGAGGAATGAGTCTTTAAGAACCCTTTATGGCCATCTAACATTTTGAGGCGTTGAAGGTCAGCAAGTAAGATGTTTGCAGAAGCAAAATGCTAGGTAAGCCCTGCTCTGCAGAAATGTAGCCTTTGGAGAGAATAGTCCCTTGATGCTCAACTTCAGCAGGCAAAATGGGACACACAGATAGAGTGCGATATATAGAAGCTAAGCCCATTTTCCCTTCTTCTGTTAGCATTCAAACTGCCCAGGCAGCAGGAGGGCCTTTGGCCTGCTCACAGCACAGAGAGGAGGCAGGAGGCAACGGCAGCCCGGGAAGCAGCTGAGCAGACGGGCTCGTTCGGAGGAGCCCTCTCCCAGGTGCCTTGCTCCCCCGGGTGACTGAGCTCTCCTGAATTCCCCAGGGGACAAACGCTGCTGGCTGTGCCAGCCAGGAACACATCCCTCCATGGAGAGTTTGCTTTCACAGGAGAGGAAAACATACCCAGCACACTGATGGAGCTGTGCAGCATTCATCTATTCTGCTTACTCAGGAAGAGTATTAAGAAATGCTTCTTAGTGCCATCATCAGAATGAAAGGGATGATTGGGATTTTCCAGACTCTTAGGACACAGGACTCCCTGTCTTCTTACGCTGTGAAACAATTGACTTTAGCAATGAGGCTTTGAATTGGGAGCGTGAGCATGTAGAAGGGCTCCCACCATCACTGGGGTCAGCAATAAGGTCAAAGAACAAATCCTTAGAAGTAGAGGGTATTCTGAATTTATTGATCCACAAATGCGGTAGCTCTGTTCTTCCTTGTAGCCTTTGCACATGTCCCTATTGCTGTTTCCCATGAAGTTATTGGATATTAAACTTAGTCTTCCCCTAGAAGACAGGCAGAGAAATGCCAGTGATTTCACTAGGAATTTTTCCTTATCCAAAGAGAAAAGCACAGCAGCAACACAGCAAGGAGATGGTTGCACCTGTAATGTAATCAAGTGACATGACTAATGATGCAGAATGTGTCTGTGACCACTTTTAAAAATGATAAGCTACTACTCTGTTCTATTCTGTTTGTTTCTTACGCTGCAGCTGTCAACTTTGCATCAGAGCTCTAGTGATTTCCATGACAGATAATCTGTGCAACACCAAAAGACTTGCTTTTTATGCTGTCTCTAATGCATTCTTGCACATTTTATTCTGTCTCCAGAGTAGTATATTTGTCAATGCTATCCTGCAATCAGTCAGTGGGTAATTACTACCCTAGAACAATGAACAACTCATCCAGCAACACTCAGAAGGCTGCTGATGGGCAAGAAGAGTTTTATTAGTCTTTATTTTGTTTACCTGAAGGTGCCTACTGAGTGTCAGACCTGTGGTGCTTTTTTGATGCCTTATAATTGGAATGACACATAGGAGAACAGAAATATTCCTTCTCTGGGCTTTTTTAAAAAAGTCTTTAATGGAATAGGTATTGATTACAGCTTTCTCCAGCTTTCAGAAGAAACTATTTATTGCTCCAAGAGTTGAGTGATCTCAGCTGACCCCCTGCATCAAAAGTTTTCTTGTAGCCAACAGAGTGCAGCTAATGCCTCGGCTTTGGGTGCTTTGTCCACTCTGCACTTGTCTTACAGCTGAAAGATTCAACCCTCTCTTGCTCAACTCAGTGTGTTCTGACACCATTTCACTGGCTGGGACTGTTTGTTTCCCCAGCCTCACAGCACTGGTCTCCTTGCAGGACAAATGAACTTGGAACTTTTAGGGCGAACCAAAAGTGAGCAGTCATTTTGTCTGCCTTGTCTGCCCTCTGGCTAGTGACAGTATTCCTTCCTTTAGAGAAATTTCCTCTGGGACCTGTGCTCTGGCTAGCTGTAATTCAGAATTCTTCCCACATTTTCAAGGCAGACATGCTGGTTATTACACAGTTCTTCGGTTCTTGCACAGTGCTGGAGGTATGTTCAACCAGAACCTGCGCAGCTGAGGCTGACATCCTCCCGGGCTGTTATTGTGAATGAGAAATTGAAGTGTCTCAGCCTTCACCTTTGTCTCAAAGATTTAGAAAAATCATTTAATTTACTTTATCAAAGAAATGGTTCAGAGGTAGCCTGATTGCAGTTTTTAAGTACCTTAATGGGAAGAAAGCTGATGAGAGTATAAGGATCTGGAATTTATCAGAGGAGGGCATTCAGAAAATGAAAGATAAAAAGATTCAAGTTAAAAATGAAGTAAACATTTTCTACAGTTGCAATGAGCAACCATAGAATATATTACCTGGAATATATATATGATTATAATCAGTGTATTCTTCATACTTGAACTCTTGATACCAAGAACTGCTTCCTTAAAAATATACTTAAAATCAAATGTAAAGATACAGTGCAAAGACTCCTGGAAATTCATGACCTGAGTTGTCCAGAATTTACCCACCCTTTTGTGGAAAGCACGAATTGCCTTATTTTAAATAAGAAAAACAACTCTCATTTAGGGCATCTCACTTTAGCAAGTGCTTTAGCTCAGCAACTCAAGTTGAGCGACTTATAAAAATTTATTCTTCTGACTCAGGTAGGAGCTGATCTGAGATGAAGACAGAAAATGATATAAAGTAAGCTCTATAGTTTTTAAAAAAATGGTTGTTGTTAAACCATTTTTAATCTAAAATCAATTAAGTTTCACAAAACCTTGCTAAACTTATGATAATCTGAAAGTCTCTTCTTTTCCTCAGCATTCAAATTATAGACCACATTTTCATTGTCCTAATATACATCTTCTGTCAAGATGGGAGCTTTCAATTTGATGGTTAATTATTCTTTTTTATATGTAAGACATTTAAGCCATTTTAGAGCTTTATTCCTCTTTGCAATTAGATGTGATGATTAGAATGTCTTTTATATGCTGTTAGACTATTCTTTTAACAGTGCTTGACTTTATGTATCCATTCCTGGCTCCAAGTATTCCATGAGTTTTCTCACTCTGCACTGAACGTGTCAAGGTACGTTCCTGTTGTTTTTCCATTCAAGTGTCTCAAACTGTTCCCTGATGTAGTTGATGCCTCCTTATCATGTCTGTGCAGACTTTGCATGTGTTGATTTTCTGCTAAATATTCCTTTCTATCTGCCTCAATTTAGTTCTTTCCATTTCTGAGTTTTCCTATATGCTCTATTGATTAATCTGAAATTCAGGTTTCCTTGTCTGCAGTTTTATTTTTTATTATGAAAAACATTTATATTTCTTTCTGCAAGAATTTCCTTTTTACTTTTTTCTTTCAAATAATATACAATTGAATTTTGTATCAACTTTTATTTTTTAAAAATGATGGCTTCTTTTGATAACCAAGAAAATTAAATGCTATATTTGAGGTGATGACAATGAATTTATATTTCTAGTGAGGCAGACTAGTTTGCTACCTCCTCAGTAACTCAGTGTAATTAATCTCACAGCCACACTGAGATTAATCTTATTTCATTCCTAAGCAAACTATTTGCCCTGCTCCTGAAATGACCTCCATCAATTTAACACCTAATTATACTGTTCTTCATTCCTCTCTCTTCAGAGAATAGATGGATCTTGCCCTAGACAGGCACTCTTAGGACTAGCTGTCAGTCCTCGAGCCTAGGAACCCAGCACTGGTAAATATAGAGGTCAACAACTCAAAAGCCAAACTCAGCTCTCGCTTCACAGTTTGTCTTTCTTCCTACATGTTTCTCTGATCAGAATGTAGTAACACTTTAAAAGGCTTGAAAACCAAATGTATTTGAATCTCAAAATTCTCCTTTTAATTCAAAAGCTCATTGTGCCATATCTACAAGCTCATTGCTATGGGCTGTCATTTTTTTTTTTTACCTGTGTGATTTTTAGAAAGGAGATAAATCTTAGAGCATTTATTTCAGAAGCAGAAAATATGAAGAACACTGAGAGGCGTCTGACAGGATTTGAGCAGGAAATTTAGCTCAATTCCAACCTGAATGGCCCCAAACCAGCTTTGGTTTCTGGATTCTGCTTCATATCTCGTATCTGAACTCCTACAAAATATTACCCTCAGGTGGATCATCTCTAAAGGGAAATATTCTCTACGTACTGTTCCAGGTCTTTGATCAATTCACAGATTTCAAATCATACATTTTATTAAGTGCTCTCTATGTCACACACATATTTTCTTTTTGTTCTCTATGCCTCTCAAATGCAACAGAGCAAAACATAAAAATATTTTTTAAACCACCTACAGTGTATGCTTTATTTTTTGCTTTCTGCTACGTCATATCTGTGCAGCAGCACAAGATGATAAGGCAGAGGTATTAAATTCCAGATGAAGATAACATTATATGAAGAGAGAATAACTATTTGGAGACTATTAAGAAAATGGAGATTAAAAATAATTACATAGAGAGTCTTAAGAAAACAAAAAATGACCCATGAATCCTTTAACCACTTGGAAAAGATTAAAAAGTTGAGGCGTTTCACTTGTTGATTCTTGCCATTTTCATTCATGTTTTGTTTTGTTTTGTTTGCAGTACTGGCTTGTTTTCCTCTGCATCCTTCAACCTGAAGCTGGCATGGAACATCTTATGTCCCCATGGTCCTCAGCCAGCAGCTCTGGTGCAAAGCCTGGTTGCCCGCTGGTCACTGGGTTGTGTTTAATATTTTGTCTATCATTTACATAGTTATATCTGCTCAGAGCTAACCAGGATCTTTCACTGTGGAGGTGACCTGGATTCCCCTCATTATGGAAGACAGGATTAGGCAATACACTATTTTTCTGTGAAGATTTCAGATTTGAGAAATTTCCTGTCCAAAACTCCAAGACAAGATAGTCTTAATCTTATGTCTCCTGAGCTTGTTAAGAGAACACAGTTAAGCATGGCTGACACCACTTCTCTTTGCAGCTCAGTGTAGTACTTTCGGGAGGTGCTGGTCTGCTGAGTAAATTCTTGAATATTATTTAAAGTCAGTAATATCGCTAAATTACTAGAGATGTTAAGGTGACTTGGCTAGACATTTTTTATACTTTAAAATAATTTTAAGGGATAATGTCTAAGATTTTCAAACGTCCCTGAAGAGCTGGGGTATTTCTTTATTTTACTGCCTGTCTTGAGGTATATTTAAAGTTCCTGGTTTCATGAAACTGTGATGAGACATCTTCTGAAACACATTCTATCTGAAAACGTTTCACAAATTGGCATTCAAAACTTCAGAGCCCTTTAAGGGCAGTTTTGAAAATCTATTTTGACATTTTTTCAAATTATTACTTCCTTGGCTGTGCTCTGGATGCGACAGTTTTCACAGGTCTTTTTAATCTTGAATCCTTCGCTAGCTAGTAGAAGTGCAAATGGATATTCACTAAAATATTCCTGTCATTTTCTGATCAAACATAAAGAAGTGATCAGTGCTCAAAGGGAAATATTCCTACTATCAATATTTCTCTCCTTTCAGTCAGATTAGCAGGCAAATCTGCCTTTCCACAGTTTGTATTCTAGCAAATGACAATCATCACTGCATTGTACAAACAAGTGAGGATTAGAGAAAAACATTACGAATGGCATCAGTGGAACTCCTTTTTTTTTTATCCTTAATTATAAACTGAACTAGATGCAAATTCTTTATATATAATCCAGTCATTTATATTCAAACTTTTACACCTTTAATCAACAATATGTGATGTTTCCATGGAAACTACCAGTATGTTGATAAACACCTGATGTAGTCTGTCATGTAATATGGAAAATTTGATATCATTGGAAAGTTTTTTTCCCATTATAAAAAACAATCATTTTCAAGTTTTGAAATAAATCTTAAAAAAGAAGAATAAAATACGTTTTCTGTGGAAAATCATTTCTATCACAAAAATCTGTTCTTGCACTAAAACTTTTTTTCCAGTTAATGTGTACAAATCATCATATTTGGCTCTGTAATTCACTGTAAACATTTACCAGTCGCAAAATGCAAAAATGTGAACGCAACTGAGGCTATGGCAACACAATAAAACTCTAATCAGAATGATGACAGCTAATGCTAATGATGATGGTAATAGAAAAATCTAAAGAGATCTTATGGGATATGTCTAGAACATAAACCAATCTTTTGTTGCAATACATCTGGGGTGACATGTGCGGAGAGGAAGTCCTTGCTTTTTGTACTTTTCCAAAGCTTCCTTAAAATGTCTGTATGACTCCTTCTAGTGATTCGTATTGTTTATATGATTTTTATAAGTGGATCACACTTATTTTAATTTCAGACTTGTTGAAGTAGGAGGTTTACAGCTTGGAGTTGCACATCTAGTCAGAGAAATTGCAACTTTGGCTTTTTCTACTCTGCAGCCTCTATTTTAATAATGATCCTTCTTGAACTCGTTCCTTTTTTCACACGGATTTCTTCCACTTTTCCTCTCATTACAGTGCTCCTCGGTGAAGAAGTAGTTTGTTTCACTTCTAGCCACTTGAGAGGCCTTTAATTAATTTTGTACTTTATAGAATAGCTAGATATTTTGCTAATGAGAGGGCATGTGCAGGAAGCATGCCAATGCACTGTATTCTGATCTGTTTTGTTAAAGTGTTCATGAGTTTCTGAATTTTTGAAACCTAGCAAAGCTTCTTTCACTTTTACTTTAAAGCTTGTGAAGCCACAGAGCAAATGCTCCAAACAAAATCATTTATCTTTTTCTTAAAGTAGCTATTTTTTGATATGAACAATCAAAGGGTTACTATTGTCTTTAAATCAACAGGGGTTAAATTTACAAACTTATGTACTGAAAGAAGAATACAATAAAAACACCATTGGGATGAAACCAGAAGAAAAGGCCTCCAACTATATTGAATTGATGCAATAAAACTTCAATGCAAGTTAAATAAATC
>JAVCKT010024723.1:12315-22359 GCA_032273925.1 Rhynchotus rufescens | reverse complement strand
CTCACATTATATATAATGTTAATAAAGTGAAATCCCTTAGCAGTCAAAGGAATTAGTCCATATATGAGTGAAATACCAAGGCAGGTCTTGTTATTTTTATGAGACTGTGAATAATATAAGTATCCAATTGATAAAATTTTATTAAAGCTGACAGCCCTTAAGTGATCTAAGTGGTAAATATTGAAATGAAGTTTCAACAACACTGCAGTACCTAGGGAGGCCTAAGGCAGTAATAAGGATTAAACAATGATTTAATGTTGTTCCTTGGGGGTAGGGATTGTTGTTTTAATGGAGAGCAAAAGCTCACTTCCTTCTAAATAATTAAACTGTGATTTGAGAAATTGATCTAAGGTAGTTGTAGTGGTTTGTTAAGTCCGAAAGAGATAAATGAAGGCAAAGTATCCTGGGGCAAGAGGAAGTCAGGGGAGAGTAGTGAAGAGAGAGTTTGGAGGGATAGATTCATGACGTGTCCCTTGGGAAGGGGGAAGCTGGCAATGAGCATATTTTATCTTTTATTTGTAATGTAAACAGACTTGTGCTGCCTGAGGCTGTGTAATAGCTAATGAGCAGGGGGTTTCCATGGGGTGCAGATTGTATTAGCACAGCTTATAAGAAACAGAGCTAAATTAAAAATGTGGTGTCTTCTAGATAATCTGATAATCGCTGATGCTACAGGGAGCACCTCTCTAAGCAGAGTGAGCGTATTAGCATACGCGTGTAAAATTTGCAGACAATTTGTTCAGCAACTACGGTGAGCAGTATGGCTTTCCCATCTTTGTAGCAGAGAGTGGATTTCACATAATAGGACCGAGTTTTTGGGGCTGTTTGGATTGCAGGAATGAAGGAATTCTGTAATGTGTTTCAAATCTGTCATTTGTGTATAAGCAATGGGAGACTTAGCCAAAGGATTTCTCATCATGTATGCCTCTTGGGTGACTGTTAAAATAAGATGACAGCTAAGATGATGGTGGAGATGGGTTGTAAGTGGAAAAAAAAAAGAGAAAGAAAAAATTCTGTCTAATTAGGTAACTGCTGAATGTAGTTTCCTTGAGGTTAACCTGATACATAATCTAATATAGTTCTAGACTGTAGACACAGAAGTTCCAAAATTGTGGTGGATGTTTTCCAACTGATCTCCCTGTTTGTATGCACATAACACAGTTTAGAAACACAGTCAAATAGAGCTAATATCCTGGAAAGGATTGAAATTTCTTCTACTCACCAAAACAAACCAAACCATCTTTGAGCTCAGTCCAGGCCTTCGGATATACATGGACAGGCTATGTGCTCTGTGTTCAGAATAATGTATTTGAGCTGAGCTGAAATATCAGAAGCTCCTGGGAATACATACCACTGCCCAACACCAGTCTAGTGACCCTACTGCCAACAGCCCCATGCTTCTCCACACTTGAGACAAAGCCAGGAGGACGCTATTTCTTAGATAAATTGGCGACAAAGTATGGATTGCGTAGGTCTTCTATGACTATAGTTTTAGAATATCCATTGTTTCTAGCAGGCAAAGAGAGTGACCAAGATGTATGGATGTAGAGACCTCTCAGGCTGAATTAGCACAGTCCACCGAAACAGGGACAATTAACAGGGACTGCTGGGATTGGTAGTTATAAAGTTCCACTGACAGAGACATGTTATTGACATCCCTGCTTTCGGTGAATAAAAAGAATAAATGGAAGAGAAATTGCAAGAACAACAAAGTATGTAGGAAGTGATTTGCTGGTTTGAACTTTCCAAGTAAACTGTTTTATCTTTTATTTTGGATACACTATACTGTAGTTAAAGAAAATCTTTAAGACCACCTAGTGTGCAATCAACCTTATTATTCCCTACTCCTCAGGCTACTTGAGAGAGAAGGCACTGTGTAAAGCTTAAACAATCATTGATTTTGTTTATTAGTGGTTCTCTTCCAGGCACTAAACAGGTTGCAAAATCCAGTCTAGTCCGTATGGTTTCTTAGACTGCACTCCTTAATGCTGGGTGTTCTCCAGAAGTCTGATGACTGAAATCCATCATACGTTGTTTGCATTCTCATCTTCTATCAGAAGGAATGGAGTGTATAGGATGTTATGTTCTAGTAGGTTAATATGGTTTGATTTAGTTTTGCATGTGTATATCTTGATTTTCATTGTAGAACACAAGGCTGAAGAAACATCTGTACTTGCAGCCAGAGGATGGTAAAATTAAGTCTTAGGAAATATGATTGTCCTTCTAGAGCGGTTCATCCCACGAGCCTGGCACATTTCTAGGAAGATTTAGATCTCTTAAACAGGCAAACTCTGCTTTCTGCAGAGCTCCACCGTATGACCGGTGTCATGAGAAGTTTTATGAAGCACTTTGAAAAGATGAACTGGGAATTCTAAGCTGATTCAAGTTCTGTGGAAAGACAGAATAGGGATCTGAGAATAGACTGCTGTGCTTTGGTAATTCATTTTAGCGAGGGGATGCATCACAGAATGATTGAAGTTGGAAGACATCTCTGAAGATCTTACAGGCCAAACAGATCAGGTTGCTCAGGGCCCTGTATTTTAACGTGTGCCTATGCCACCAGCTGGAATTTCAAAAGGTCTGAGTACTTCCTGTGTAGCTATTTCACATGATCTCTAGCCTAAACTAGAAGAAAGCACTAGATAGGTAATGAACAGTTATCAGCTGCCAGGACAGTCTCTCAGCCAAAAGGATAATGATAGAGGCATTATTTGTGGTTACAGCTAAATTCAACTTAATATCTATGCAAACTACCTGAGTATTTCTAAAACACGGAGCTAAGCAAATGAAAATGTACAGGTGTGGTATATTCCTAAAACTAATTTCCTCTTCCTTCAGGATTTCCTCTGCCAACTGGCATTCACCTGAGAACTTATCCTAGGTTCTGAGATCTGTCAATGGTAACTAATAATGATATTGCATGACTAATAAGTACAGCTCTGTTGTTAATCTTCATCTTGTTGGCATGTGAGTTTATGCTGTCAGTTCATCCATTACGGAACAGAACCAGTGGAAAAATTGATCAAAATGAATCAGGGAAGCAGTTTAAAATTGAAAAATTATATTCCGAACTGGGCAAAAGCCAAGACCTGTGGCTATTTCACTACAAATTTGTGCTGTGCTCTGGATTGATTTGGAAATTTACCCAAGATAAGAGCCAAATTATTTACGCAGTGGAGACCAACATTGCATTTGACTTTCTGTAGTGACACAATTCAAATGCTTTCTACTACATATAGATGTCAAGATGATATTTCATGAAAGTATTTATAACTATTGACTGAGAATAATATTGTTTTAGATAATCACCTGGTGTACATCCCTTCCCTGCTAATACTGACAAATAATGGCCAACGAGTACCTGGCCACTAGACAGTTCAGGTACCTGGGCTTCCTCAGTAACTTGTGCAAGTTGCTTAGTCTTCCTAATTTTACATGTCAACAGTTGTAGTAAGAGCACTTCCTTTCTTACTTCTTTTCTAATCTGACTACTTTACTTAGATAATCAGCCCTTCAAGGAAGCAAGTGCCTTGTTCTCTGCATGTGAAACATGGTTGAAATAAGAGCTTAATAAATGAATGTGAAGAGCTTTGTCACTGCTGGCTTAAAATGCGTTCTTGCCATGGTCAAGTTTCCTACAGCCACTTTTTTATGGCAAACGGTTATGTTTTGACTTAAGTATAGCAAAATCCTCAAGATGATGAAATGGCAAAAAATGTCACAGTTCATCATGCTACAAAGTATAAACAATCATCAAACAGGTGAAAAATACATTAAAGAAGAATAAAACTTCAAACAGGTTTTAAGTAGTTCACTTTTATGTTTTAATAGCTCTTTAGGAGCCTGTAAATAGAAAGTCAATTGGATTTCAGACTTGTTTCCATAGTTATATTACACACAGGGAGTATTCAATAAAACAAATCTTTTATTTAGTTCCTGACAGGTAATTAAAATGTGCCCCTGCATTTGCTTGTCTTTTACAATAAGAACTAATACCAAACTTTTCTAAAGGTTACAAATATTCAAAAATATATTGCTACTAAATTTTATCTTCTGAGCTGCAAACCTAATTCTAACTGAAGTCTGTAGTTAGCGGAAAATTTGAATCATATTTGGCATTCAAACCTGCAAAAACTTTTTTCCTGCAATGATTTTCTCTCAGCTTCAAAAATGTTGACTCCCATTTACAATTTTTTAAGGTAATAGACCGAGTAAAGCCAAATATGTAGAAAAAGAGCAACTGAGAACAGATCACATTAAAAAAAAAAAAAAAGAGAAAAAAAAAAAAAAGAAAGAAACCCCCGGCGATTATGTCAACAATCTTGAAAATATTTTGAGGGAAAATTATGTTCCTGAGATTCAAAGAAATATGAAATAATTCCTATTGTTATTCAATAAGTGTTTTATTTGTTTGTTTCAAATCAGTCTGATATTAAGCAGTGTTCTGAAAAGGACCATTTAATATTACAGTCTTGTTACTGTATATATCTTTAGCACCTTTAGAAAATTGGGTCTGAATATCAAAGAAAAGCTAGAACGACATTTCTCCTTATTGCTGACATGCTACCTGAATCAGTCTGGCTAGATTAGAAACTTTCAGTCTTTGTATTTTTATAGGATTGTATGCGATGGCACCATGAGGTAGAATTTCACAGCTGGGGATCATATAAAGATTAAAGTGCCTTTTACCAGCATTACATTTTTTTTCTGGTATATCATTGTAGTGTCTTACACTTGAATGTTTTAGTACCTCATACAGGGCATGGTGACCAGTAAACCTACCAGGATTAGAAATAACTATCAAAATCAGCTGTCTGAAGCACTCAGATAGCCAAGGAAAGGATTTATAAAGACCACATACTGTTTTGGCTAGAAAATGGCTCATTTTCTCCATGTATCTGGAAGGAAAAGCATAGAGATATTTTTAGGAAGGGCTTTGTCAATTATACTGATTAAGAACATTTTTTTGGTTATTAAATTTGACTGCAGATTTTCTTCTGGTATTTTTCCATGGGACTGAATTGCCTTCATCTTCCTTGTCAGTTTGGTTATGATGGACTATTGATAACTCCCTGTCTCATCCTTTGTGCGCTACCCCAGGCATTGGCTGGGGTTCCCAGACTCCGAGAATATTTGAGGTTGGAGGGGGTCACTAGAGAACATTTAGCTCAATTTTGTTCTCACTGAGTTTATTTAAAATATTCTAATTTATTCTCATTTAGTTACATTTAGTTATATCCCATGATTTTGGACCTGCTCAGTAATATTGGAGGATATTTGATGGGCACTGAAAAAGAAGGTTTGTGGGTAACAAAGTTGTAAGAGGTGCTTCTGATTAAGTCTAGAACTATGGAGCTTCCCAAGCCTATATTGGAAGGCTATATGAGGGGTTTATTGCTTTCCAGGTGGCTGTGACTATAGGGAGACAGCAGCTTCCAAAGGGCATCAAATTGGCATTATCAAATTGGCAAAATGTGCCAGGTTGGGCTGTTGGCTGTCTCACTTCTGCTGCGTTGTGATGAGTAATGGCTATTGCTTTGCATAAAAATGCATCTCTGCCCCTTGCTGAGGCTTGGCGTGCAGCAGGAGGCTTATGTTTAATGGGTATCATAGCTGTAGTACAAACTTGTACAATTTCTAGTGTAACTTCCCCACCCTTTCTTCTTCTTTTATGTTGCATTTAGAAGAACAGTTTCCATCTTTATTATCCTTTAAAAATGAGCTCGGAGATATTGTTATACAACTAGTGTGATCTCAACACAATGATAAGATTTGCAGTATTGCTGATGGGCTGAGGCCAATAAAATTCTAGAAAACAGCTTAAGCTGCAGGTATTTACAGGGATTTATGAGTTCTTGGCACAATCGGGAGTAACTGTTTCCATGAATGGCCATTTTATCAAGAAGAAAAATTAGAGTTGTGTAGCACAAGATGTTTGCTACAGTGGAAAAAAAGTTCTTGTTTCTGGATTACTTTTGGCTCTATCTATTGTCAGAGCTAATCACACCGAGCAATTCATCTGTTCATTACTGTAATGTTGTATTTACAGTGAGCATAAATACAGCTCTTTTCATACTTAACCTAATATCCACTTTAAACATGTCTTTTATCTATTCCTCTTACATTTCTAACACACTTATTGCATTTGCAGATACTGAACAAATTTATGTGTTTTATAAACCTAACAGAATGCCTTGTGTACTGATTGATGGAAAATCAGTTGTTCAGTTGCCAAGCAATGATTGATTTTCCAACACAGCTGCTCCAGCTGTGCTACAGATGCTATTTTTTCTCAAATATCATAGCTGGTGTTGTAAGCTATTGAATATGATCCTTAATTGTTAAGATCGCTGAGAAATCAGTCATTTCGGCAGATAATGACCATTTGGTCACCGTCTTCAGCTACCCATTGTGCTTTTACCTAGTGAGCTTGCAATTAGCAGTACCACTTGTAGGCTGCTTTGGTATATTTTGCAAGAAGCTGATTTGAAATCTGTGACATAAGTAAATGCTTGTCACAGAATATTACAGCTCATTACAAAATACTGTAACCAATTGCATCTGCTGATGACAGCAAGCATTTTTCTTGGAATGCATTTCAGATTCTAGTATTTTATTTTAAACCTTACTCAGCTGCATATGCTTGACAAATAATAGAGGAAATTTATAACTCAACGGAAAATTTGCAACCCTTCCCTTGATCTGGGGAAGCAGACTTTGGTTGCTTGGCGTTCTTTAGGATGACCTTCATAATTTAGTTGCAGGTTGTGTTTTGGCTCTGATATCCATTTTCACAGCGACATAAAATATTAAAGTCTAGCAATATCAATAATTCATACTCCTATGACACTGGGGATATCAGTGAGAGGATCATTTGGATTTGCTAAAATTAAAAGTGCAACTCTGCTTAAAGTACAAATGCAAGTTTATGGCTTTTAATGCTTTTTATGAGAAAGGAAATTAAACTTAGGCTCATGTTTCATAGAAAGAGGAGCTGTAGTTGGTAGGAGTCCTATCATTTGTACATTAGCCTCCTATTCACAGCAGGCTTATGTGTCCACTTGCTAAAACAGACAGGCTTGTTGGCAGGCTGTGTCCTTTCCCCTCTGTTCCCCAAATATGATTTTCTCACAGCTTTCTCACTGATATGAAATCTGATTATTTTAAAGAAGCTCGTAGAAGTATTGAAGGCTAGCTGAAGGACAGAGACAGCTAAAGAAAGGGACTCATGAGAATCAAGTAACTAGCTTCTAAATCTGCTTTTGCCACCGTCCTACTGACAGAAGATGGGCAAATCACTCTTGGTGTCGTGCCAGCTCTGTCTGTCTCTTGCACTTCATTAGATTCTCCTCAGGAAGGAGAATTGTTTTCCAGTGTCTAGTCCCATGGGCCTCTGATTTCAGTAGGCTGAAGCACAGGAGTAATATGAGTAGGAAATTAAAATGCAATTCATTTCCACTCCAACTTCTAAAACATGATACTTTTCATAATGTTTGTTCTTTTAAAATTATCTTGATGTCTCTTTTGTCTGGTTATGTCTTCCACTAAATACATTTCTAGGTGGAATAAACTGCTAGAAACCTGTCTGTTAACCTGAAGTAATTTTTTTTGGAATAGTCATTTGTATTTGCTATGTGTGTTAAGGCAATATCCTAATGCACATCCAATTCTTCAGAACTGATATTCTTCCAAAATTGCAATAAAAAGTCTGTTCTCTTTTCAGCTGTAAATGATACCTTTAAAGCCGGTCCACTAGAGAGATTTTAGAATAAGGTCTTGCTATTCCTCCTGTAAGTTTTTTTCCAGTACCTTCTTCAAGAGAATGAGAGATACAAGAGTCACTTTGGGAAACCACTCAAGTTTTCCACAAAGAACTCTCCAGCAACTGTAGGATGCAATTACAAGAGATGTCCCAAACAAATCTGCAGTAAGGTTTCTAGTATTTTCTTAATCGGGAATGAATATCCCTTTAAAATAGATAGTCTTCCCTCCTTTTTCTCACCTTTTTGTAGTTGTTGTTGAGTGTCTTTTAATTTATTTTAAGATTTCTGTTATATTCAGGTAGGCTGCATATGGCTCTACTCACTACATATAAAAATACGGGATCTATTATGTCTAATTGTGATTTTGTGGTGATTATCTATCTAAACATGAAATCAAACCACCACTCCCCTGCCAAACACAAAATGAGGCCGGCATTATCTCCACACAAGTCTGTGCCGGCTGATATCAGCCCTAAGACCAATGGGCTCACCTTTTAAATTCTGACTTATTTCAGAAATGTGGGGCAAAATGTTAGGATCATTCTGTGAGAAAAAAAGCTGTGGCAGCAGTGGAGCAAATGAAACCACCTGATTCTTCTAATTTGGCAGAGAGCCTTCAAGGAAGTGACATAAACACTTGCATTCAGTGTTGGCCTTGCAAGGAAACCAGATAAAAAGACATGCTTTCCACATGCGGAAATATCAGGTTAGCTGAATTGCAAAACATCCTATGGGAACATGGGAAGATCTGCAAACTGGAGATGACCACATATGACAGGGATACTTTGAGCTGTTCAGGAAACCTTTGTTTTAGGAAAAGAAGGTCACTAAGAAAACAACTTATTCATCTTGAGGTCTTTATTCAGTTTTGCCTCTCACATGACTCTTCCCATGAACTTCCCTGCCTCTTTGCTGTAAGGGTGGATTTTAGGAATAGACTCTTAAGTCATATTTGTTTACTTCCTGGTAGAAGTATTGCGCTTGCTTTTCATCTGGAGGTTGCAAATGGCTGGATTTCTTTTATTTTTTTGACAATAGGAGAAGTAGTAATCAGCTGCAATCTGTTGCTCTGCAGAAGTGCATAATGTAGGACCTACAGCTTCACTTCATTTCCTCCATCAAATCTGATAGCTTAATATGCCTACTTCTAATGAATTAAAGAGCTCTCCACTGTCATTTATCTGCTGCCCATGGAAGTAATTATAAACTGTGATTGAGTTAACCATTGACCATTTGCTTTACACCATTGAGTTGAGATCTGCAAGGCTTTGGTTCTTGGACAACTCTTCTGAGCTAGCACTCATTCTTCACCATCTTTTTGAGTGATTTATATTGACATATGTCTTTTCTGAGCTGTTTGCTGTTCTTCATCACCTTTTTAAGTAATGAGAAGACAGTGATGGTCAACCTATTTAGAAAAAAACTTTGTCTGGAAGAACAGTGAGAAAGAAACCCTGTCTTTCTCTACTGACTGCCCTTCTGCTTAGCTGACTACAATATACATTACCTTGCTTAGTTATGCTGTTGCAGAGCATTCTCTGTTCCTGTTTTAGGCCTTTTCCAAGTCATCCTTCTCCTCATATATATATAGAAGATCATGTGTCCGAAACAAATCTGCAGTAGATTCTGCAGATATAGAAGAAATCTGCATATATAGAAGATTTAATCCTTTATCCGAAGTCATATGAATGTGCATCCAATGTTATTAAAAATCATATGATTTTTACCTCCTCTGTTAGTCAGTTCAGATCACAGACCTCTTGTTATCTCATTTATCATTGCAGTGACTTTGTTTTGAACTTTAGAAGCATCACAGTGATTCTATAAATAAACGCCATAAAAGTTATGAAAGGAACTGAGGGGTTTTTTTGAATATTTTTTCTTTTTTTCAAAAAGGTTTTACTCTTTTTTTAATTAACCTACGCAAATCTCAAACATGTAGAATGATTTTCCTTTTTTCCTTTGCCCTCTTTATCCATCCCCAAGTAAGCAGAGGGTTCAAGCTCATTCCAACTCCCGCCCCTCCTCCTGCCTGTTGGGATTTGTAATATTGGAGATATGTAGTGACTGCTGAGGAAATTGCCCTAAGTGACATTGGAGTAATTCCCCTCCGTTTTAGTAATAAAGGCTGCATATGTTTTATGAGAATAGCACCCCTGCAGTACAGAGAGCTACTGTGATCCATCACTTTAAATCAAGAAATCATTTGACACGTTTATTTCCTGAACAGGAAGTGTTCTGTCAGATCAGTTGGAAACCCTGAAATCTGTACAGGTTAAGA
>JAVCKT010024722.1:0-10554 GCA_032273925.1 Rhynchotus rufescens | reverse complement strand
AACTGTGAAGAGGACACAGCTACAGTAGTACTCAGTAGACATCATATATATTCAGAGAACAGGTTTCTCTGTGTGTGTGTGTATATATATTTGGATATAATATATTTCACTGGAAGAAAACAAAAATATCTCCATTCTTTTTTCCTTCAGCTTTTAAATATGCTCCTTATCTGAGAGGACCACATCTGTCTATCAGATCTACTTTTCATGCCCTTCTTGTGACTTGCATTGGCACTTATATTGGCTTATAGGCTTCACAATTTCTTAAAAAAAAAAAAAAAAGTTCTTGAGGGAAGTTTAGGAAACACATTCCCATTTTTCTAGCTAAATTACATCCAGAGAATTGTGATTTTATTAATTCTTTGAACAATAGTCAGAACATCATTAGACTATAAGATAAAAGCCCTTCTGCCAATACATACTATGTTTGATCTCTTTACTTTACCATGCTAATAAACCAGAATAAGTGAATGTCATGCGTGGTAACGCATATGTAACGTGGCACTCTTGCCTGCCATTTCAAGCTTCATTTAAAACCTAAGGAGAAAAGAAAATCTCACTAGTGGGCTTAACTTTTACCTATTTACATGCTTCTTGACGGGTTCTGGTGACACTCTGGAGCAAGTACAGTCATAAAACCATCCTTCCTGTTAAACTGATTCAGCTTTTGTTTTGGCTGGACTTTGAGACAGAGGAAGAAAAAAAAAAAAGAGAGAGAGAGAGGAAGTCCGGAAAAGGGAGGGAGGGAGAAAATGGGGATGTTTGGTAACTTTGTACTGCAGAATAGAGGAAGCAGGAGAACAACTTTGAAAGCAAGTGGTGGTGAATCAGAAAGCTGTCACACCAGTCTGGTGTGACATGGTGGGACAGAGGAAGTTGTAAACTCAGTTTTCCCAGTTAAACTCCGAGGTGGTCTCCGCTAGCCGTGCCGCTGTGCTGGGT
This sequence comes from Rhynchotus rufescens, assembly GCA_032273925.1. Lineage (NCBI taxonomy): Eukaryota > Metazoa > Chordata > Aves > Tinamiformes > Tinamidae > Rhynchotus > Rhynchotus rufescens. Next base: position 9,612 of record JAVCKT010024722.1, on the reverse strand, counting down.
GCAGTGCCACGCGCAGCGCGCGCCTTGCTCTGGTTGGGAAGAGGCAGAGCAGCCGCTGCGTCGTACGGAGCATCTCCGCTGCCGTCTGCTTCGTCCCTCTCCGGGCGCTCCGTGAGAGCAGATGTTGAGATGCTTCTTTCTAGTTAACGTATCGCTGTGCTATTGTGCTGTAGTGAAAACTCTTTCTCCCACTTTGCTCTTTCCTGCTCTAGATTAAGCAGCAATGGCATTTGTGAAAAGTGGATGGCTGCTCCGGCAAAGTAAGTAGTCACGGGCCTTTTAGCTACTTCTGTCCCTGCTCTATCTTTTTCAAAATATCTCTGCTAATCAGTATTCTCAGGTCTTTTTTAAAAACGTCTCTAAGTCTGTAGGATTTTTTTTCTTTTTTTCCTTTTTTTTTTTAATTTTAGGAATACCTCACAAGTTGGTCATGAGAGCATTTCCTTGTAACCTGTTGGGTTATAGCAATGAGAACACAGGATATACCACATCTGAGGTGTCTGATCGTTGTGCTCAGCTTTGGATGCTGGTCTGTAATTAGTGCTAGAGAGGCGGAGACTTGGAAACCTTACCTGACACCTTATCTTAATGTTTTCAATTAGTCATACTTTCTACTTGTTCTTGCAGCAAGCTAGAAGTAAAGTACTAGGTTATGCAACTAAAATAAACTCAGTTGTGACTTTGAATGCTAGATAAGATGTTGAAACCAATTCTGTAATCTTCTGAAGCAGGAACTTAGTAAAAGTTTATTAGGAATGGGCAGTTGGAACCTCTGAATGCTTTTGTCCTCCATGTCGACTGGAAAGGATTCACTGGTTTTATTTTGCAAACTGTAAGATGCAAGTACTTCCCAGTCTATGCCATCAGAATTAACTGTCTGATTTTTAAGGTACTATTTTACGACGTTGGAAGAAGAACTGGTTTGACCTGTGGTCTGATGGCCGTCTAATATTCTACGATGATCAGAATCGTCATGATTTAGAAGATAAAGTCCACATGCGAATCCATTGCATCAACCTCAGAGTGGGGAATGAATGCCGAGGTAATAGGTCAGGACGTCTGTGTTTAGAGCTTCCTTTCAACTTCTACACATGCCCGGTATACCCTTTCCTGCAGAAGTAAATGTGACCAGAAACTTCTATTGCCATTTTTAAAAAGTGAAGCATTAAATCCACATAAAGATGTCTGTGGCATGGTATCACCTTGTGGTAGAAGAGCTTAAGGCTTGATGCTTCCTTTTAAAACTCAGAGGGAAGGCAGTGTACCAGAAATGCAGGAGCCAGGCATGGCTGCAAGAGGGAGGGTTGACAGTAGCCTGCCGTGTGTCTAATTATGGAGCACTACTGATGTAATTACAGTTTGTTGGAATTAGAGGTGGGACTGGAGATGGGAAACCCTAGCAGGCTTTTCTTAAGCATTAAGTTTTTTTCTAGCATCAGTTAGACTTCCACTTGATGCTGGGATAGTATGTATTGGTTTTGCTCTCAGACGTGTTTTTTTTTAAAGAATGCTGCTCATGACTAGTTCCTTTCAGGAAATGCTAGAGAGAGGGCAGGTTATTTCCTTTTGTAATTCATCCTGGTGCCATGGAAAAATAGCTGTAATTAGCCCTAGTTTATTTTGTCCGAAGTTTTGCACAAACCGTCTCCCCTATAGTAAGTGGGATCATGATATTCTGGTTATGGATATTTTTCAGTTAATCTCTTTCTCGCTCAGATTTCCAGCCTCCAGAGGGGAAGCAGAGAGACTGTTTACTGCAGATTGTTTGTCGTTATGGGAAGACAGTCAACCTCTGTGCAGAGAGTGCAGATGACTGCCTGTAAGTCTGCCAAACAATATTACTTTGCTAGCTCTTTCTCTTTCACCTTCCCTTTTTCCCTCTCCCCAGCTGTTTGCCTTCATTTGGACTTTCAAAGACACATTTCAAGAAAATTTTCAAAAATTTAAAAAGCAGTTAGCAGACTTTCAGTGACAAAACACATTGCTCCCTTTAAAGGGGTTGCCTAGCTCACGTAAGTGTAGTTCTTCTAAACTAACTGCAAGGTAGTTGCTGAAAAGTTGCCGATAAACACAAGACATGCTAAATAAATGTTTTTTCCTCCCATTGTTCAAGTAGTACATTAACTCTGCATAGCCCAAGGACATCCCCATGGTAGTGAAAGAGAGAACACTCTGTTGTCGTGAATGTTCAGCTGAGCTTGGCTGCATGCAGTTGGTAACATCTCTCACCAGTGTTTCCCCAGGAGGTGTGGTGCACCGTGCCTGCTCCCAGCCATATGGCATAGGAGTGTCTGGGTGAAGTACATGCACCTTTCACCCAAACTGCTGGAGCATTTCGACCTGCACTCTGTACCCAGCAGAAATGCAACTCCTCAAGGGAGGAGATAACACTGTCCTTGTGCATCTCTTCCTATGACTGTATTCTAACTGTGGCTACATATTACCTGGCTGTTGTGCTTGCAGTGAAAACTTTCAAAACTACCTGTGTTCCTTCTCTTGTTCTTCCTTATTCCTCTTTCTAAACTCTGCTTCTGCAGTACCTCTAGTTACTAACCTTGCTTTTTGCAGATTACTAAAAAGTGGCATCATTTTTTGTAACTTTTCCACTAAACAAGGTTTCTTGTAGGGCATGGAAAATGGCTCTCCAGGATGCCAGAACAAACACGGTAAGTGGACTACCCAGACATCATACTGAGAGAAGAGCAGCCTGTCGGTGCTGTCTGTGGCCCAGCAGTTACCTTTCAGATCATGTTCCACCCTTCTCTAACGGAGTGAAACAGGGCCATGAGCATGATAACGAGAATTGTGTGGCAGCAGCCTGTGTGTGAGGAGAAGAAGGATGGTCTGGATCACAAGCATGTCATCCATGTAGTCAGGTCCAGGGAATAACTGGGAAGCTTATCTGCAGCGGAAGTGAGCACTGAAGCTGTAGGCAAAAAGTATGTAAATCTCATGTAAACCAGATGAAATACACTCTCCACTCCTTATAGTATTTATTGCCAACCAAGGGCAAAGGTATGTGATTCCTTTGACCTAAACAGGAAGCTCTTTGTTTCTGTAGCTTCATTACCCTGTGCCTTGCCCCTTGCAGGGAATAGGAGAGGAGAAAGAGGTGCTTGGAGGGGAGAGCAGGCAGGCCAAGGAGGAGGGGAGGGGTGGCTTAGATGTGTCTGTGTGTGACACCTCTCTGGTAAAACGTTCAGGTGCCTCTGTAGGCTGCCCCATTTGCTTGCTTAATGGGGAAGTCTGCTCATAGGCTTGCAGAACTCTAGAGTGCCAGGAAGTTGCTGAACTTAGATACGAAGACTTCTTTATTTGAAAACTGAGGATGAACAAGAGGGTAACCTCTCAAACTGGGAACATGAGCTGGGGGAGGAGTCTGTTTGCATGCATGCACACGCACACAGGAGAAATTGGATGGCTCCTTCCTGGAGCTGATCAGGCAGTCATATTCTGACAGGCCTAGTCTGAAAATAGTGCCTTGTTGCAGCATCATGTACAGCACTCACTGCTTTCTTGACACGTGACATCCTAAACTCTTTCACTGGGTCATTAGGTTTTAATCCTCGCACTGTTCTAACTGGCTGTTTGTAGAAGGCAATAACTGCTCCGTCTTCGTGATGTTTAGGGTTATGTGGGATCTGAAGTGATGTACGATGAGACGGCCATTTCCTCAGCCCCTCCTCCCTATACGGCATACGCTACCCCGTCACCTGAGGTAAGAGCTGCGATCAGCAAGCACTAACACAGCTGATGTAGCAGAAGCAGCCATTCTCAACAGCATCCAGCACGCGTTTTAGCAAGCCTTTAAGTGCACTGCAAATCAGAGAGAATTAAAGGAAGTGCATAATTAGATGTTTGGAAAGAAACCTTCTGTAATGGACCTTTTTAATCTCTCCAGGTTTATGGCTATGGCTATGACCAGTATAGCGGTGGGTATCCCCCCACTGGTCCTCAAGTCTTCTATGCCTCCAATGGACAAGCCTATGCTGTTCCCTATCAGTATCCCTACCCAGGTAATTCTCATCAACCATACCTTCCATCTGCATGTAGAATGTATTTGAGTAAGTCTTTCTAGCTTTAATTCTGTTAATCATCATCCTTTTCATATTATAGAAGACCTAGTCATGATAGCTGTGGCTTGTTTCAGATCTAGCATATTGACTAAAACACCCCTTTCAAGTTCTTTTATCACCCACCACCCCTGCACAAAAGTGTAATAGAAAGAAGCCTGACTTCTAACTAGAACCAAAGCCCCACTGCCTTTCACAACCCAGGAACTGCAGTGAAATTTGTATTGAATGATCTAATGTTCCGAGCATGATCCCAGCTTATTTAAATTGCTTTCCTTTATAAATCTTTCTGAAGCACACGGAACACTTTAGTTCAATAGGTAGCATGCTTTCTAACGAAAGAGAGGAGAGCTACAGCAAGAGTGGCCCAGTACTCTAAATAATTGGTGGAGCTTTTGGTTCCTCTGTCTCTCTGTATACATACCTCAGTTATTTCAACGGTGATATTCAACTATGACTCTAAAAACAAAGGCAAAAGTTCCAAAGGTAAATCCACTCCCAAAGCGTGACAGAAACTGTTTTCTCTTTTGGATCTTGTGATTGCTGTGAGGAAGTACATTCCACTCTCTGAAATCTCCTCCTGCTTTGCTTTGCTTAGAGCAAGGTAACTCACAATCCCAAAGAAAGAGGGAAGAAGCTAAAATTGTAGGATGTGCTTTTGGCTGGATTCAAAGCAGAGGTATGTTCTGATATTGCAGCTGACATCATCTTAGTGTTCAGGGAAAGAAGGAGGATGAAGAGGGGAATCAGCATGTTTCACACACAACTAAAACTTAATTTTTCTTCTCAACAATCTCTTATTACCTAGGACCTTATGGCCAGCCCCCTGCAAACCATGTCATCATTCGAGAACGTTACCGCGACAGCGATGGAGATCTTGCACTGGGCATGCTTGCAGGAGCAGCAACTGGAATGGCCCTGGGATCATTATTCTGGGTTTTCTAGATTCCTTAGTTTCTTATTGTTGTAGTTCCAGAAATCTTTATTTAATTCTGCGTGCAATAATATATTGGCAGTGTTGTTTACTGTTAAACTTTAAGAAATGCAATAGTTATTTTTCAGTAGTGACATGTTAATAACTGATTCTTAACTGTCCTAAGGAGAGTTTAAAGGCACCATTTAGTTGAAGTGGTTAAAGATGGCATGTGTTGCTCTTGAACTCTGCTGAGATGTTTGCAGTCTTAAGGATTTGTACCAATACAGATCAACATTAGAACTAACATAATACAATAGCAGTCACTAGGTTTATGAACAGCTTTATGTTTATAAACACCCCAGAAACACTTCTTTTGTCCAAATATAAGGTTTATAGGAGTCTTGCATTAGAGTGCACATACTATTGCCTTCCAAACGTTCCTCCGACAGACATGCAGCCTCAACACGTACTCCTCAGTGACTAGGTGGACTGTCACACTTGAAATTTTTTTAGCTTAAAACCTGCCTGCAGATGGTAGTGTATTTTTTTTATATGGAGTCCTATATATATTTATTAACACCATCTGGGCAGGTTAGACTTTTTGAGAATGTATAATTCAACTGCTAAATAAAAACACTCCACAGTTCTTTCATTCTTCCAGATAATGTGAATGACCAATGGCAAGAAATATAAATGCTTGCTCCCACTCTATCCTGAATCGCTCTTCTCTGGTCAGACGGAAGCAATGAAACTACACCTGGTTTCCTACAGATTCCTGGAATCTGGTTTCCTACACCAGATTCATGCCTACAAGTAGATATGAGCACAGCTGAGGCTGCTCCTATGCACACTTCCCCTCTCAAGATTTGTTAAGAAAACACCCCCCAAGGAAGCCAGCCGGCTTTGCTCGTGTGCCTGGTTCCTTGCACGGCGGCTGCTGTGCTCCAGGCTCTCCCCCAGAGCTGCACCGTGGCCTGGCACATTGTCCTGTTAAGATCCACGCTGAGCTGTGCTTGGCAGAGCAAAGAAATGCACGTGCTTTCATAATTAGCTACAAGAGGCAGGGTGCCTAAGTTGTGTTCTTTATAGCAAGAGGACTTATTTTTATACTTGCACTTTTAGCTTCTTGTAATCATAGTTTCAATAATATAAGGCTTCTTTTTAAGTATCTTTTAGAAATAGATTAATTTTCTCAAGGTTTCTCAAGGGCTTATGGTATGTCAGAAAAGATGAAAATAGATGGGAGCTGGCACCATATAAATTTAGACCAACCTTCAGACAAGCTTTTACATTTCACCCTCAAGTTGCCATGGCTGGGCCCGTGGGTTGAAGCAATACAGGTCCCTGACCACAGCCTGGACAGAAACCAAGGCAAGCACTAAGTTTTCCTGACTCTTGCTACCAACGTGAACAAATTGAAACCATCGAAAGGAAACACACAGGTTATCTTGACTGCATTATTAACTGGGGGCCTGATGCAGGGAATGCAGGCTTCTTCCAAGAAACCTTGGATGGGAACTGCATACCTGTGTGCATGCAGGTCCTTCTGCAGATGAATACAAGATGCTTATGTTCTGCTAACAACACATACTGAAGGACTTTATTTGTTGAAGGTTCAAAAGAGGACTAAAGCATAAAGTCTCCAATTGCTAGGTCAAAAGGAAGGAACTGGCAAGAGACTTAGCACCCTTGAGCTCAGAGGAGACTGGGACTTAAGTGGACAAACATTTCCAATCTTTTCAAGCCTTGAGATAACCTTGAAGCTGATTGTGCATCTGCTGTTCAGAGTCATTTGAGCTTTGCGCTCCTAGCTGGTTATGCAGAATGCCTCCATCTCCTCTTCCTGTATGATACTTAGCTTGTCGGGGTGGGGGGAATAAAACAAATGAACATCATTTTAACTTCCTTCGAATTTCATAACCATGGTGAAAGAATAGCACAGAATGACTCAGCTAGTAATTTATCCTAAGTTCCGAGTCATTCCAAGAGCTGTTGCTCACAGCAGGGAAGCATGCATCTTGTGCTTACAGGGGATAAGTGTATCTAGATCCTGAATTTATGAAAGGGAAATATAAAGACAATTGATCATTCCTAGGATTAATTCAAAGCAATAAATGATACTTTCTGAAAGTTTAAATTGGAGTAAGTGCCTGGTTTTTAAACATCATCAGATAACCATACCAAGTAGTATATTTCTCAGGGGAAAAAAAAAGTGAAGGTGGAAATCCCAGTTTGTTCTGATACACTAGGCTGCTTTTTACAAAAACTGTTAGCGACTTTTTTATCCTAATAGCACAGCACTTGGGTCACAACAAGCCCATGCAGCGCTAGAGGCCTGGGGCAGAGCCGTGTGGCACAAAAGGACCTGGGGGTGCTGGTCAACAGCCAGCTGAACACGAGCCAGTGGTGTGCCCAGGAATGCCAGCGGCCTCCTGGCTTGTATCAGGAACAGTGACCAGGGAAGGGGTCGTCCCCATGTACTTGGTGCTGGTGAGGCCACACCTGGAATCCCGTGTTCACGTTTGGTCCCCTCGCTCCAAGAAGGACATTGAGGTGCTGGAGTGTGTCCAAAAAAGGGTAATGAAGGTGGTGAAGGGGCTGGAGCCCAGAGCTTATGAGGAGCAGCTGAGGGAGCTGGGTTATTTAGTCTGGAGAAGGGGAGGCTCAAGGGTGACCTTATCGCTCTCTGCAAGTACCTCAAGGGCAGCTGTACTGGGTAAAATCTAAAGTTGGGTCTGGACTAGGGTTGGGAATCAACGTCTGGGGTAAAGTGCGAGGTCAGGTCCGGGGTCAAGGTCTGGGCTTGGTTCCTGGGCTGGGTCCAGGATCAAGGCTCACAGTTAGTGTTCAAGGTTACGTCCGGGGTCAAGGAACAAGGGAAGTTCTGGGGTCAGGCTCAGGGTCAAGGTCCAGGGTCTAAGTTTGGGGTCAGGGTCCACAGTCAAGGTCTGGGATCAGATGGAGAGTCAGGTCCGGGGTCAAGGTCTGGGATCAGGTGTGGGGTCAGGGTTTGCAGTCATGATCCAGGATCAAGGACCACAATTAAGTCCAGGGTCAAGGTCTGCAGTTATCACAAGAGTGACTATTAGATAACAAAAAGAACAAAGCAAGTAAAATTGCAAATGTTGGGATGAGAGCTCAAATTGACGTAAATAAATCATCTGTTACTACTTGAAAAAGGTGAGGTATCCTCCATAAAATCAGCAAAGTAACTCCACACTCAACATCAGTACATCCAAGATTAGAGTTAAGACCTATTTCTTTTTTTAAATGGCATTGAAGGCTTAGACTCAGAAATGCTTAATCCTGGATATGTGTAACGGTGATCCAGATTTACCATTTCACACTGTATTATCAAATCATCAGATTTGTACTGTCTAGTATTAAAATAAGCAGCTTGGAGCACAGATGTTGCTCTGGGCAAAATGCTACTGGTTGCTGTATTGGTATTTTCTGCTTCGAAACTGCTTCAGTCTCATCAGCTACAATCAGTGTTTAGATAGTGGCACTAAATGACCGCAGTTAGCTCCACTTCCTAAGGGCAGACTATCTTAAATGCTTCCCAGTTATTAAACCGTTTGCCCAAGGACCCCAGTGTATTTTGTGAAACACTAGCCTTTGCTTTAGACACACTCTGGTTTTGCTGTCCAAGAAGTAATGCGTTTCCTGGTAACTAATTTAGGAGAGGAGTGAAAACAAAGCCACAGTTTCAAGCAGTCAGTCAATGTTGGAATACATTTTGCTTTCCCAGCCCTCTAAGCCTTGATGATAATGCTTATTTCATCAGTCATAGGCTCAGATTACTGAAACTTCTGTCCCAGAAAGGGCCAGGGAAGCACATTTGCTGTGCAAAGCCCAACTCCCAACATCCTGGCAGTGCCAAGGTCCTGGATGACACCTGGCCTGCGGGCAGGCTTTGCCTCTCCTACTGCACCCCCTGGCCTCTTTGCATGCATTAAATGCAGCCATGGTAATTAATTTGGGTTGCAACCCTAAAATATCTTTGTTTATCCTTCTCTCACACTGCAGTTCCACTGCAATGCATAGAAACGACTGTGGAGCATTCACTCTTCCTTCTGTTTTTGTAAAGAGAAAGTTTTCTCCCCCACTCTGTTGTGAACACGGACTAATTATCAATCAGAGCTTGTAACACAGCATTGTAACTCACATTAATGCACTAATGTGGGGGAGTCTTGCGACTAGTACAGGTTATGTCACCAGCTTTCAGGATTTTGAAGGCATTTCTAAAAGGCTCACGACCTACAGAGCTAATCAAATCGCCCAAGCATCTCTAGCAGTAATGTAAAGCTCACACTCGGGTGATGATTTTGAGGCGTAGGTTGTCCAAGTTTGGAGCTGACAACACTGGGCTTAATGCGGCCGAGCCCAGAAGCCCAGAATCCTGGAGGCTGGCAGGGACCTGCCGCGCTCATCCAGGGCAACCCCCCTGCACACACTGGGTCGGTCACCTGGAGCGGGTGGCACAGGTGTTAGGTACACTCCCTGTACCTTGGACGGACAAAGGCAGAGAGAGACCCAAGTAAGTGAGATATGTTTATTGCCAGCTAGCCGGGGTCCAAGGCTCACCCTAGAAGGGGGTCTTGCCAGGGACCCCGAGGTATC
>JAVCKT010024720.1:16752-31446 GCA_032273925.1 Rhynchotus rufescens | reverse complement strand
CCCTAGGCAGCACAAACTGTCTTCCCAGTACATGCTGATAAGAGTAAAGAGTGGATGGAGGGTGGAGCCAGATGAAGATCTCGCAGCCAAACTCAGCTGTACTCCCTGCAGAGGCGGCAACTTGATGGTGCCATGCAGATGATGTGGCACATGGCACTATAAGATGTCCCATGCTGGGACAGCAATATTGACAGATCAGTCCTTTCAAAAGGACTTTGCTTGAACTCATTATAACCTCATTACAATACTAAGACATACCTCTACCCCAAAACCTACTCACCTCCAAGACACGACCACTCCTCACTGAACATGCTTTCTAGACGTTTGATTGACTATATCTTTAAATGAAAGCGAGAAACTTTTACATCAGTAACAAAAGTATGACTAGAATCACTCAAGCTCCACTTAAATGTAGAAAAAATATAAAAGGTAAACTAAGGAGGGAAGAAGATGGGAAAGACTCCATTTGAACTTCTGGATCAGTCAACTGACTAAATCTGTCTTTCTCCCCTCAGGGCAGGACCCCATCTGATGAGATTCCTCAAGGTTGAGAGCCCTCTCCCATCCTGTTGGATGAGTGATGATTGCACATTTGTACCTTAGAGCTAGCTAAGAGCCTCATGCTGTAGCAGCTTCCTGTACTGACATCTTAAACTTGCTTTGTAAATGTTGCTTTTGAATAAATAATACTATTTGTGAATTCAACTACGTGTTTTGAAGGCAGTTGGACCTATAGTTGACAGACTGTTCATGAATCTAATATTGCTAGAGTGGGCCCTGTAGCTGCTGCAGTGTTTGATATGCCCATTAAGAGAAAAGTCCAGCCACATCCAGACCTAGCCTTTGAGGCTCGCCTGGAACACTAAGGTATTCATCTCTTACCAAATTTGCTCCCATTTCAAACACCTTAGCAAGCAGATGTCTGCCTGCCGTCCCTCCTGACAGAATCAGATCTCCAACAGTTAAATCATCTAGTTCAAATCTTGTGCTTTTCTTCTGATGCCCATAGGTACAAGGGTTTAGCTGCTACTTTTAGTCAGAGTGTTCAATGAATATGGCTGTGGCAGTATTAATTCTGAAAGTTCCAAAACCTCTTGTTTGCAATAAAGCTAGACACCAATTATGATGTCCAGTGGCTGGTGAACACTTTTTTTTTTATTGTGAACTTTTTCTATGTGGACATTTTTACACAAATTTCCATATTTATGCATGTGCATATACAAATAATTAAAGTATAGATAGATGTATATGCCATTTTAGTGGGCTATATTACAGATGGATTAAGGTCAAATGAACCTATGAATAGAAGTAATATTTAATTTTCCATATACACTGATTGAAAGTGTAATACACTGATTGAAAGTGTACGCTTGTATATACAGTTATTCTAAGGCTGTAGATATAAAATGGCCTATAAAATGAAGTACATCCACATAGGGAAAGTGTTGTGTATTAGCTCAATGCATTTGGTGTGTTTAGCTGTCATCTTTATTAATCCGCTTGTATATGTTGTACTGATTTTTTTTTCACAGTTTGGAAGCTGTTCACATGTGTGTGTCTGTGCGTACACACACACACGAAGAAACATACTGCTGAAATTAGTCTTTCAGTCACTTATTTTGCTAACCAGGGCTATGTGTGTAGTCGATTCAGCTGTAAATTTAATAGTGACTTTTTATTATTTAGCAAGAGGAGGCATATTTTAAAGACCCCACTGTCCTATGTAGTTATCTGGCCCCACTGTGACCACAGGCTGGGCACCACTATGATGACTAGGGAGCAAACTCTCTGGACTGCTTTACTAACCGACCGAGACCTTCCAGCAATCAAAAATTGCCTCTTGTGGGACTTCTCTAGAGTGTATTTACCCACTGAGTCTGCTGCCTTTTGTGTGTGTGCACATTTAGATACAGATAAGTTTTCTCAAGGAGATAATGGACGAATACATTTTGGTCTATCCTACCAGAGGAATACAAGTCAGGAACTTAATTTCTCAGAGTTTTGGTTGAGGCTGTGATATTAGCAGTAAGCTGTGAAGGAGAAAGGAAACTCATTTCTGTGTTTTGCATATAGCTGCTGAGGAGAAAAGTTGGCACAAGTCCTCCAGGATGTAGCAACAATAAAAGATTTTGTAGATAAACAGTCCAGTTTGCAGTGTGGACTTTGCATTCCCTATGCTTCATTTTAGGTTTCAACTTGCAATAAGTGAATTACTCAAGGTATAAATATAGGTATCTAATGGTAGTCTCTCTGAGTACTCTCTCTCAATATAGCGTCCGGGGAACCTTCTGCCTCTGACATTCTTCACTTCGTCCTTGCTCTCCTTCTTCCTGCTCTGGCTTTGCGGCTGTTGTCATGCTATTTACTGGTGGAATAAAAGGATCTTGGAGCTAAGAGCATCATGGAGTAAAATCAACGAGGGCATCAAGGAGGGCAGGAAAACCAGAAAAAGTGGAAAACTTCTGGTTGCTTGTCTTGGACTTTGAAACATGTCTTGCTGTTTCTATGGAACTAATATTCAGTCAAAAATGTTTCTATAACTTTGTCCGGAATTATAAATAGTCCTTAGAAAACAGAAGCAAAATACAGGATTAAATCAAGTATTGCTTTTCTCATGACTTAGGTTCTCTTTTTCTATGTATTTAAGTACAGATGTCTACCAGTCTGAGTTGAAATATTTTTTTTCTTTAACCACTGTGTTTCCTGTCCTATTACCTTTATTTTATCAAATTCACAACCTCAGAAGACAGGCTATCAATAGGAGACAGGCCCTGTATCTTGGTGTCACAAACCTTTGATTGCGCCCCAAAGCCCTGGAGCTGCAGCACTGTGCTTCTTCTGCTACTTGCCAGAGACAAGGGCTTGTGCCATGACATTGCTACTGTTAAGATACTGTGGCAAGGCCCAACAAGAAAAGACCTCCAGCTCGGGGAGCTGGTGCTGAAAGGCACTGAGGACAGAATTCAAATGAGCAAATCACTTGATGTCTGCAATATTCTCTGATAGCAAGAATGTGGAAAGGGGAGGAATTCTTAATTAAATGGTTTCAGAAGTCTTAATGAAATCAGATGGCTAATCCTGGAGGCAGATCTACTTTTAACTAGATAAGGCATCTTGGCTTGACATGAAGAGAATGAAATCAGTTCCAAATCAGCTCTGGTCTCCCTTTAAATGAAAGTCTCTAGAAATGGCAACGATTTTGAATAATGAGAACAGTCAAATTTATCAATAGCTCTCCAAAAGTACAATTGCATTACTAAAATGTAGTTTGGATTATATTTCTTCCATCATGACAGGGCCTGTGGGTAGGAATATATGCATGTTGGTACATGTCAATAGGTGAAGCATATAGCTGTGTCAAACGCACATCATCTGCTTCACACAGACTATGTGTCCAGTTTCCTCTTTATCCTTGTCCCTAAGACCTTACTGTGTTATTTGCCAGGTTTTATCCTGCCTGAGGAGTAGGGCCACTTCACAGGAAGTGCACATTGATGTGGCTTGTCCAGGTATTTGCAGATATCAGTCAGAAGGCAAGAGATATAACCAGGGAAAGGAAGCTTAACAAAATGGAAGAAAATGCTTTTCCTCATAGGAAAAAATAAAAAGGATGGAAAAATCAGGAATTGGTATAATAAATCAGGGGCTAATATAATTTGTTTTTGTTTAAATAGACAAGATTTGATATCTTCTGAACAGTACTATGCAGCCCACTGGAAGTGATTCTGTGCCCATATACACATGGAGGATATCTGTACAAGCCAGTTGCACATGCATGTTTATGAAAATGGCAACAGGTTGCATTAGTGTCTTCTAGCTTTTTTTCTGCTGAAGGAGTTCAGCATTTGGTTTGGATCTCCTTTCTGCAGGCAAGCACAAGAGATGGTGGAGAAGCAGTGAAAAGCTGTGCATCTTTCATGTTTGTAACTTCCTGATTGTTTATTTATTTTAAACAAAACAAAACAATCCTCCTGAAATCAGTAGCATTGGGGTGTGTGTGAGCATACAGACAAAGCAAAGGAAAGTTTATTCTAATGTTTTAAAGTTTTCTTTCTTATAGTATCCCCTTCTGCCTTTACCTTTTAGAGGTTGTATTCTTGAATTTTTATGCTTCTCCATCTTTGGCTTTAATTTTTTATAAAGAATCTTAATATACATGTTGTGTGTTGGTGAATTCAAGGATCAGAAAATGAGACTCCGAGTCTCTGTGGATAAAGTTCCAGTAAAGGCAAATATAATGCCTTATTGTCCTGGTGTGATGTGATGGACTGATGTTTTGCAAAGGTTGTAGCGTGAACACTTAAACAGCAGAAGAACTTCAGAACTTCAACAAGACATAGTTGGACGCTTCAGCCTTGGAACATCCAAGGACACTAAGGCATACAGGATCTCTTGCCTTAACATGAGGGAGGTGAAAATTAGAAGTTAACATCAGTCATGAATTTAAAATTTTTTGAAGAAGTAAATGAAGAAGCAGAACCAAAAGGCCTGGTGTGTTTGTGAATGTTACAATACAAGCTGCTAAAGGACAGCTGTTAATTTAGAGGTAACCAGTTCAAGTAAGATGATGAAAAGAGTAAAAGGCTTATGGATGGAAATGGCAGTTACCACAGATGTAAATCTTTTGATCTGGTAATTCCTAGTCTTTTGCCATTCACTCTCCACCCTACACCCTCCAAAAAATCCAAATTTCTATCAAAGAAATAAAGTTGCAGCTCAGCCTCTTTTCTGCTGAGACTTTGAGCTAGCCAAGGTTCAAGATGCCATGATGCATAACCACATCAAAAAGCTGTGATGTTATGAACCAATGCTTTCTGCCTGCATTTCTAGGTAAGCATGTACAACTAGGTTATCTAGGGTGGCAGGGGGACAGCAGCCTGTTTTGACCTATTCCTTTGCTCATCTCCCAAGGAATTTCTCAGAAAATATCTTGGCTACAGAGTAAAGGGGGAGTTTGTATAATGTGAACTTTAAAGAAGGATGATGCTCCCATACAAATGTGTCATTGTGGCAAGGAGATGAAACACTCTGTAGCCAATCATTAATGCTAATTGGCTTGTGCAAAAAGTGTGTTTTTGGAATGAGGCAGACAGTTTTGTTAGAAGTCATAAAAGTTCACATATAGTGAAAACTCTGTCATGGTAAAAAGTTACTGGTTCTGGAATCATTATCATTACCAGTTTGCTTGTATTTCAGTACCTGTGTCTACTGTGCCAGGTAACTGAGAAGTAACTTAGCTTTATTTTTGAGTGATAAAGATAGTTAATCTATAGAAATCAAAATAGACTGCATGACGCCATATGTTAACTGGTGCGCCAGATCTTATTTGACAGCATCAGAGGTGATTACTTCTGTTGCGATGAGGAATAAGCTTTAAAAAAATCTTTAAAAATGAATAAATGTATAATTCTAGCTATGATTCACAAGATACAATGCTTGTGCATTTCTGCAAGCCTCCTATCAGATCTTCTTACCAAGAGATGTTAGTAGCAAGTTATAGGATGGCCCATACCAAATAGAATTGGAAAATTATTGCACAGGCTTTGAAATCACAAAATTTGAGTCAGTAGTTTTTAGTTAACTACTCTAAATTATAGCAGTTCTAGAGAGGCGTCTACCCAGTGTCTGAGACTGAGAGGTCTTATTGAGCAGAGTATAATTTACCATGTACAGTAACCTGGAACTTAAATCTCACTACGGTCCTGTATGTACTGCCTTTGAGATTAATAGCAGACATACAGTGTATGACCTGAGCACTGCTATTATCCCTCCAACTGGAAAATGGCCTAGATTACATTTAGTAAATTGGCATAAATGACCTTTTTCTTCAGCTTTGTTCATTCCTTGTGACAGGCTGAACCTAAACCAGCTGAATAAACTTTAACGGGATTTGGTAGTTTGCTGAAAAAGCTGAGCATGCTTTTTTTGCTTGTAGTTTGGATTTCCCACTGTTTAAAAGCATGTGATATAAAGGCAGTGAGGCTAGGGAATATTTTGAAGATACTCATAAACAACAGCATTGATGTTAAGAATGTCCTTATGGTGTACTCCCAAATGTTCCACTAAATCAAGAAAAGTAAAGCTTAGATAGACCTTGAAAAGTCCCAGGGAAATCCAGTTTATTCATATCTCTTTCTCTAATAATGAGTTGCTTTGTCCTTCTCTGTCCTAAAATTTGAAGGTTAAAATACTGTATCTTTAGGATATTGACAGAAACATGCTTCTTTGTAGTACTCAATTATAATGGAGTGTATTGTGGACTGTGACCATTTTTTTGCATTTTGGTAAGCATGCATTTACACAGATGTTGCCTAAAACAATCTGATGAGATCCATTCTCTATCTTTTGTGACTGGATTACCCAGTCTAAACCACAGAAATTCTCTAAACTTTTCTTGTGTCTGATACTCCTTACCAAACAAAGTTTAATTCATTGTGGTCTTTTAGTCCTGGATTCCCAAAAGTCTTGTTCATGATACATTGGTCCTGTGGTATCTTAGTGTCACTGAAGACAATTGCAAAAAATCTCATAGATTTTTAGCTGAGGTAAGAGTGAAGATCACAAGACATGCTTGCATATTAGGGCAAGACATGCCTTAATAGGTCCAAGTCAAATAATCTGCCAAACTGTCTCCAAAAAATTTTGAACATCATGCAAGTCCTGTCATTTGTGGTGATCATTCCCCACATACTTCTCTAACATGCACAATCATAGATTGAGAATTTTACAAGATTCAGCTTTGCCTAGTCCATTTGGAATTCATTTATGAGTTGTCCATGTATTTGTTTATTTTCTTTTTTTAAACATGCTGATAGTATCTGCATACACTGTATCCTGTAGCAGCAAATCCCAGAAGTTCACTACCTACTATTTAAGGAATTACTTATTATTTTATATCCTTTTTTTAAGCTGATTTCTGGCCAGTTTCACTGAGTGCCTCTTAGTTTGTTTATTGTGGGATCTGTTAAACAGCAGTTTGGCATTCAGCTTAGTCACCACATTCATTATATTATGTTATGATATTGATATCATGTTTTGTGCTATCCTTCAACCTTCTCTGCAAGCTGAAGAGTTCAAGTCAGTTAGAGTTCATCCTTAGAAAGCAATGGCGCCCTCTCTTTGATTGCTTTAGTTATCCTTTTCCGTACTTCAACTTTGCTATACCCTTTTTGACATGCAGACACCTGTATCACAGTTCTTAAGATGTGTGCTATCAAAAATTTATATTGTAGAAAAACAATGTTTTCTCATTCTCATTGTCTTTTCCAATGATGGCTAACATGTATTGCACTTATTACTGTTTCCTTTTTGGCTGTCCCCTGTATACCAAAGGGATAATCTCGAAGACATCAATATTGACTTCAGGATCCCTTTTCCTATTTGTAACTGCCTCTTCCAAATTCCAGGTTCCACATTGCACAGGACTGGGTAAGCTATTTTCCCCATTTCATTACCTTCATTGTTACTGAAGCCCTCCTGCCACATATCTGCCCACTCAGATCTGTTTAAGTCCTGAAACTCTTGCCATCGACATGTAAAAAAGAGCTCAGTATCATGCAAAAATGTGGCTGTTTTACTCTTTGCTGTCATGTCTAGGTCATTGATGACAGATGTTGATAAGATGTGGAGCTGCTGGAGAGTCCAGTGCAGGGCTATGAGGATGATCAGGGGCCTGGAATATCTGCCCTATGAGGAAAGGCTGAGAGAGCTGGGCCTGTTCAGCCGGGAGAAGAAAAGGCTGAGGGGGGACCTGATCAGTGTGTAGAAATACCTCAAGGGAGGCAGTGAGGAGGAGGGGTCGGCCTCTTTTCAGTGGTGGCCAGCGACAGCACTAGAGGAAACGGCCACAAGCTGAGGCACCAAAAGTTCCACAGGAACTTGAGAAAACACTTCTTGACAGTGAGGGTGACAGAGCCCTGGAACAGGCTGCCCAGAGAGGTTGTGGTGTCTCCTCCTCTGGAGATCTTCCAAACCCACTTGGACGCAGCCCTGTGCCCCATGCTCTAGGTGACCCTGCGTGAGCAGGGGGGTTGGACTACATGACCTCTGAGGTCCCTTCCAACCTTAGCATTCTATGATTCTAGCTACCTGTCTAGCAGCAACGAGCCACTGCTGTAATTTCCTTTCCCCAAGTAATTCTTGCTCACTTAGAATCACAGAATCATTAGGGTTGGAAGACCTTTAAGATCGTTGAGCTTAACCATAAACTAGTGATTATGTCCCAATAAAACAGAAGAAAGTACTTGGCAATCTCAAGACCAGATGTAGGTTTGAAATAAAGTTGGCTAAGCCTTGCTTAGGTGTTTAGCAGCAGAGGATGATACAGGCAATTTTAGAAAATCCTTGTCTTGTCAAAAATGTTTGCTTCATGGAAGGCTCTGAAATGTATCCCCAGCTCTGCTTCAACCAAAGAACCACACTATCAGGTCACTAAGGCCAGAAATTTCCTGCATTTCCTTCTACTTGTAAACATCGATCCACTTTGTTGAGGAGAATAAGTGAGAAATGGTATTTCCCACAAACTAAATAAATGCTTTATTTGAGGTTTAGTTGCCTTTCTTTAGAGTGCAACATTGAAAGTGCAGCAAAGCTTTGCTTCCTCATGTACAACATGAAGAGTCCAACATAGGAACATTAGCATACAAGCTACTGCTTGTTTCTAACTACTGTCTAAATGCGAGAGCTGAAAAGCAAATAGGCCGATGCAAAACAGTAATGAGCATGGACAAAGAATGATTCCTCTAACTCATTATCTCATTATGGCTTTGACACATGAGGGAAAAGGCGTTGTCCAGGCCTGTGCAGCTGGGGAGATGACAGCTACAGCAGCAACATCTCTGCATCTTCGTAAGAGAAAGACGGAGGAGAGAGGAAGAGAAGAAAAAAATCTGGCAAGGGTTGCTGGCACAGCTTGACTTTGGCTCAGGCAGAAATAAAAGCTTGAATTAAACAAAAATAGATTCAGGAATGAACCAGTGACATTTTATCTGAAAGTTTTCGTTTGGTTTTAATTAGGATCCAGGATTCTGCGCTGAAATGGATGAAGTGAAGGCACGCACGTCCTATGCTTCCCGAGATAACTGACAGATCCGAAACCTACTCATGTGTTCTCGAAAGGTTAATTAAAGACCTATTTGGGAGAGCAGCTCCATAGGGGAGCTGAAGCAGGAGGCCTCTCCAGCGAGGAGTCCTGAGGAGGAGCTACCCCTGGCACCTCTATCCCCCTCCACTGGAAAAGCCCTGGGCAGCAAAATGAGCCAAGTGCTCAGTGACAGCTGCCACGGAGAGCCACAAAACGGTTTTGAGCAACCCCAGCGAGAGCAGCAGCCCCACAGCAGCCCGTGATGTTGGCAAGTGCTCTTTGCTGGAGCCCAGGCCAAGGCTGACGCACGTACCTTGTGGGGGCAGAGTCAGAATCAGCACCATCCGGCAGTGAAAATCCGTAGGGAATTTGGGAAGCTAAAGCAGGGTGATTCCCTCAGGATCAGTCTGCAGTTAAGCTAGAAATAGGACACAGGCACCTATGCATCCTCAAAGTGCTGCAAGGCATAAGTCTGGTCTAGTTCATCCAAGCATCATTAAAATACAAGTCAGCTTTAAGTCTGTATACGGGAAGCCCATTTGAAGAACCTATTCCACTTTAAGAAATGTTATCAGAATGGAAAATAAGACTTTCATCCTTTGCGTGAGGCTCTGTGGATATAAGTGACCTTTGTCTGTGTAGTGATTTAATTTACCAAGAACATGAGAAAAGTCTCAATTAGGTCTGAGTAGACCAGTGCACCACGACAAGAGGGAGACGCATGTGGAGACACACTGATGAAGAGCACTCCTCACGTCAGGAGATACTGGAGCTATCACCCCAGGAAACATTAAAAGCTGCTGATAAATGCAAGTTGCCCTGGTTGCTCAGTACGTAAAGGCAGTCACTGCAGAAAGGGCGTAAAACGCTGAGCAAACACCCAGCGTGGAGACACACAGATCACAGGGGCCTTGTGATCCTCTTTGCAAATTAATGCCAGGGAACGGTGGTTGCCAGAGGAGAAACAGCTACTGATTTAAAAGAAGTCCTAAGAAAAGGAGAGGAAAGACAAAATCAGAATGGCAATCAATCATGTATTCCTAGGACTGAAAAAAAATTCACTGCAGCCTTCATAGGACTGATTTAGTTGTTTCTAAACTGTTTCACTTTTGTTGCATAAAATTTTTTATTTTAGATGCAATTAATTCTTTGATAGCCCTTGGTACCTGTTCAAAGTTTCTCAAATGCTTAAACAGGAGGTTTTTCAGAGTACAAACACGATGATCAGAGAAAAGACTGATAAGAACAAGAGGACAACAGAAATAATGAAAGGGTAAGACATGACTACTACTCTGTTGCCTACTGAAAAGGTGCACATGACGTTCACGTGGGCAGGACAACCCAACAGAAAATAATGCAGTAAAGGACATTTATAGATGCACAATTCCTGCAGTACACTTTACTCAGTAGAAATGTGAATTATGTAACTCCCAATATCCACTCGTCAATTCAGACATGACATCTGTGTGTACTCAGTCCTACAAAATTCTTGGCCAGAAAAAAAGCCAGCAAAGCTGTCATTTAGTCCCATTTCTGCCATTCAATCCAAAGCCGCCTGCTTCCTTCTCATAAATCAAAGGTGCAGTCTTTGAATTCAGATGCACAATTTTTCAAGCTTAAAAATAAGTTTGGTATTGAGTCAGAAGCACCTCTCTGAAATCAGGTTATGTCAGAGAGGCTTGAAACACAGTTGTGTGGGCAGGTTTTTTCATATTGGAGGAGACTGGTTAATGTTAAGCTTCCAAAATGCTGGCCTTTTGACTGCACTATCTCAGGACATCAATTAAAGACCATTCCATTTGAGCTATCCAAAATATTACACAGACAAAACAATCTCCCCTTTTCTCTCTCCCAGCAAACCAGCTAAGTATCTCATCTGCAAACACTTATGTACAAGAGTTATTTGTTCAAGTTCTTTATTCAAGGTACCCAGGAACACTTGGGATTTAAAAGCAGCATTCCTACCTGCCAAAGCAATCCCAAGCCTAAGGCATGCTCTCGCCAGCAGTGCATCAGGTCTGCTTGCAGCATTAGCACACACTAGATATATGTATGCATATGAACTAGTTGTCACTGAAACAGGCACTGCGTAAATGACACCTCATTTATGCACTTACCTCATTTACATATTTACTCATCTACACCTAGAGTCTGTATTTCAATGAACCAGCTCATACAGATCAGTAACATCAAAATGAGGGTTCATAGCAAATTCCTAGGAGCTTACAAGTGCCTTCATTAAACCAACTCAAAACACTCAAACAAGAAAAAAAATGAATGCAATGCTGGTTTTGGCATTTCGGATGCAAACGTAAAGCAATTAAGCAGTTAAGAACACAATATACAGCAGTCTCTTATCCCCTGGGCATTTCTCTCCCTTCTAGCCCAGAACAGTTCAGTTATCCTGCAAATCTGCACTTTCTAACATCGATCTGCTCAGCAATACTCATAAACAGGAAAATACCAAGTGCAGCCAAGCCTTCAATAAGGCCATTTCCTAAGCAATCAGGAGGCATTCTTCTAGCACCCATCTGCGGAGAGAGAGCAGAAAACTTACCCCATCTGGTAGTGCTCTCCAGCATACAGCACTCACAAACTCATTTGTGTCGTCTTCTTTCCGGTCCTTGTCCAGGACACTTTTGACTGTATCAAATTTGAAGGTCAGAAGTGTCTTTGAGAGGCCCTTATAGTATAGGTACAGGGAATTATTTTCACTTCCTAGAAATAAAAAGTGAATATACACGATCACATTCTAGAAGCATGCACAGGTAAATAACGTTTCTTAGCTCTTTCGTGCTTTAAGTAAAAGTCAATAGAATTCATCGTTTTAGTCATTATCTCACCACAAACGGTTGTGGTGCCTTGATAACTGGAATTGCTCCATAATAAACATTTAGGGTGTTAAAAGCAGATCCAGGCTTTCTTAAAACATAATTGTGATATGCAGAGCACTTGCAAAATATACAGGATCCTAACCTTACTCCCCAAATTCCATAGGGTGTAGCACTTTGCCTGAGCAGAACTGGGCATCTGTACTACAGCATGAAACAGTGCTACAGCCAGTTCCCTCGCTGTTACAGCGATGTTGTAGGCAGGATTTTCACAGTTTTGCTTGTGCTAATCAAGTATGACAGCTTAATCTGTGGCGGTTTGAGTAAGAGACACCAAATGGAGTACATTTGCTTTGTTTTTATATCCAGCCAAATTTCTGTACTGCAAGCCGTACAAACATCACAAAATACAAGATAAGGTCCTTGCAGAAGTGCTGGAATGAGCGTCCTACACATCCACTGGTGATGAGCCTGTCACTGTTTTCTCACCAAGGCCTCTGGATTTAGAGGCTGAGCAGTCCAATTCAAACAGTAAAAAAAGACCAACGGCCAAAGGAGTTCATTTTTGAAGACAATGTGATCTTCTAGGAAGCTATTCAGAAAAGGGTGTTAAGATTTCACCATGCAGAATATTGTACAAAATTAAACTTACAGGACCACTCAAATGATCCAGCCTACTGCATTTCCTTAGAAAGCTGCAGAAGGACCTGTCAGTTATCTTAAAAGACATAAGTCATAACAACAGCAACTAGGTGAGCAATCAAAATTTTGGTGACAGCAAGTCTGAATCATCATGTACAACAAATCCATCTGACATGGAGAAAACTAAATACTAAATAGAGTCCTAGTCCTTAGCCTAGGACTCTACAACATTCTCTGGGACATGGAGAAGAGGGTGGAAGCTCTTAATCTTCTATAGGAATCATTCTGGCTACTTGGTACATGTCCTTGTGTACTTTGCAATTGGAGAGGCAGAAGCTCTGTGGAGTCATGCAAGCATTTTGCTGGATGGCTGCTCTACTCACCACAGGCGATGTAGTCTCCATTGGATGCCAGCCCCACGAAGTTCTTCTCATTGATGTGACCCTTGAAGGAGCGCAAGCAGTGAGGCTTCCCTACGTTCCACAGCTTCAGCTGACTGTCTGTTGACCTAAAAGCAACACCTAAAATTGCACTGCTGCCATATGGCAGGTAACGCAGCTTGAAACGCTGCTCTTTAATACTCTGCCTGCAATGCAAGTGTGGGACGTCGTAGTGCACTCCAGGAGATTTATCCTGCTTTCAATCATATGCAACTCTGGCTGAACTCTGAGGAATATCACGTTATTTTAAAAGCCTGTCAAAAAGCATTACATGTTTGAATACAAAACTTCTCCGAAGTATTACTCTGCCTTTCCACCTATCAGTTGTGGAGTCCTCCACTGAACTGAATAGCCTTTGGGCCATCATTACCTCCTCCGTATCCTTCACCTATGCAGGACAAGCTGAATGTATTTTTTTAAACCACCACAGCATAGCAAAATCTGTTCCTTTCTGCCTGATGGCTAAAATTGTCATTCATGCCTTTACAGGATTCAAGGTAAGGAACAGTCTCCTCCACCTCCAGATACCCTGAAATCAGGATACCTAGTTCCTATGATTCTGTCCAATATCAATCAACGACATAGAAAAACCTATTTTAGGTTTTAGGCACAGAATTTTTATTAGCATTAAAACTGATATGCCTTTCTCATGTGTAACTGAGACTGTAGAAGGCAAATATAGACCTCAAACTTTTTTCCCCTTGACAGAAAAGCTAAATATCAAAATATAAAATCCTGCATATAAAAATATTGCTTTATTTTCTCTGAGCAAACATTTCCCTTTTGGCAAAAGAGAGGATGCGTCGTCACTGCCTGGTAGAGCTCAGTTGCTACAGGATGGTACAATCTAGAGGAAGATTTTACGTTTCAGAGAGATTCTGGATAGTTTATTCCACCCATCTGAGGGGACTTGAGACTCTCGTATTGCCCAGTTCTTCTCTGGTACTCACCAGGCTCTGCAATTCTAGCATTCAATCACCTATGGTGACAAAACACACAGTGTGAACAAGTGCTCGTGCTGGGACCAGGCGGCTTCCTAGGGCAGGGTGGCAGTTAATGGTCCCTCAGAACAACTCAGATTAAAACTGGTTTTTTCCTAAGTATTAACAGTCAAAGGAAAAATCCAATATTTATATAATATTACCACTGACATAACACATTAGTCCTGTACCAGTGTCATATTTACCTAAAATATTCAATGGAAGGGGAGATGCACCTCATGCTATACTGCAAAGCCTTATCTCAGACCTGGCACCTGAAATGACAGGAGTGATAAGGGAGCTGCAACCAAATTTGTTAGTCAGTCGTAATAACAGCAGGAGGTCAGCTCAGAATGAAGCCTGGGAGCTTTATCTCTAGAACGATGGCTTGAGAAGAAGTAAATTTCTTATCTTAAATCTTGACCACAGGAGCCCCAAGAGAGTGTTTATTTGGTTTCTACACCCTATCTGTATTCACTGCTGCCCTATGCTGCACCTCATTCTCCCTTCTTTTCTTTTCTACTTACAATCACACCTCATAGAGGAGTTAAAATGCACACTACTGTTTTTTTCTGGCCCAGAGATCCACGTACTCACCTCCTGTTTTATGAGGGCAGCAATATTATTTTTTAAAACATTGTTTTTAAAAGCTTCAGAGTCACCTAGAGAATAAACTTTTCTGGAGGCAAGATAAAGCAGCCAGAGACTAATCTCTGGTC
>JAVCKT010024720.1:2807-16515 GCA_032273925.1 Rhynchotus rufescens | reverse complement strand
TTCCTGTGACAGCTTCTGCTATTAGCTAACCCATCAAAACAGCTTTTTATATAGGCACTTAACTTCCATATTTCTGTGTTATACATTTGAAATCTCTTTATTAAAATATAAACACTTAAAATGTATGACTAAGGGAATGCTTTTACTGCTAACAAATTCCTATCAAGCTCTAGCTTTGTCTTCATCGCTTTGAGTAACTGCACCATAAAAGAAGGAAGTTATCTGCCACTGTAGTGCCAGGAGAGGAAAATGCCATTGATCCTTCCGATGCGAGAGCGCTCTCTTGGTTTCATGCGTTTTCCAAAAAAGATCATGGATGTGCTGCTCTGTTAAATCAGCCTCTCTGTAAATCAGCACCGCAATCAATAGACAGCACTAACCAGCAGGCTGTTCTGAACATCCCAGAGGTCAAAACTTAACTCTCAGGGCAAAATAAATCAATGTGTCTATAAAACAGCTCTAGCTAGAAAGCAAGAGAATATGAATATACACACATTTTTCCCCCTCAAATGAATTAATACTTGGTTCTTGGGAGACAATAGTGTTTTCTTCTCTCCTCTACCTCTTTTCAGAAGACAGACAGGAAAAACAATGTTCTCTTTACCACTTCTTTCTGCACAAACAGAAAAAGATACACAATCCCCCTGCCCAGCCAGGTCCCTCACTCTGCTGTTGCCTAGCCAAGTTTGACAGCTCTGTCAATATTTCTCCCCGGGAATAAGCAGTCTCGCATGGCCAGCTCAAATGGGACAGGGCCCTATGGTCCTGAACAGCCCACACGTGACCTGTCACTTATCATGGCTGTCAAACATTCCCTCCCTCTTTCCACTTCCATTAAATGCTACCTTCCTACCCAGGTTTGGTCCAAGTACAAATTAATTTACTTGGTGTTCTCAGTATGAGATTATACCAGTATAGAGAGCTATAATGTTAATGGGAATAGGAAAGGAACTAATTAAAAACAGTATCTGAAATCACTACAGAACCTTCCACCACACAAGTGAAATCAGGGTAACTCACCGACAGCTGAATACTTTTACATCCACCTTGCAATACTCTGCCTAGGCTCCAGACTTCTAGAGCAAGCTGTGCAGCAACCAAGGATAAAACTGGGCTGGATGCCCATCTATGTGGTAAGCAGCAACAAGCAGCTTTTCAGGGGCTAGATCTCCCAAGCCCAAGAGGGGCTTGCTCTATGAGATCAAGCGTTTTATGAGCAGAGCTGCAGCCCCCAAAATCGCTTCTCTTCTCCCCATAGTGTGAAAGTGGTCTCGCTCCTGTTTTATTCATGAGAAGCTTATACGGCATCATGCAAGCAACCTCTTGCCATGTACTCCCACAGATGTGCTCATTCCCACAGGACTGAAAACATAGCGTGAACCGAGATGGCCCTGTTTGGCTTTGGGGCAGACGGGTCTGGCCATGTAACTGAGCAGAAGTTGGAGAGTTCAGTTCTTTGGTGTCTCCGTAACAGACCTCATGGTCTACTCTGGCAGAAAACCTACATACCTAACCATTTTGAGTTACTTTTAGACAGTGGCTAAAAGTCCCTTTCAGAGCTAGCAGATCTGTTTGATCACTTCTGTCACTCACCAGTTGGTTTTTACTGCCCTTTTGCTGGTAGTTACTACCTTGCAGGCTCTGCCAGTACCCTCCTCCCACAGCAGGTCCTGCTCAGCAGCACCTCCAGCCCACACAGGACTTTGGGAAAGGAATGGGAAGCCTGCAGCTTCCCAGAGCTGGCCTTTGAGGTCAAAGTTTGGAGGAGTTCGTGTTTGTACTCCTCCTAAGTTCTTGGGCTCTCCGAGAGCCAAGTGACACCAGGAATGAATTTCTATTTTGGTCTTACAAGAAGCCACAGTCTGCTTCCTCCACGAGCAGAAGCTCGCCTGCACGCAGTGTGCTTGCATGCAGACTCGTGCCGCTGTGTCTATGGAGAAGACCTGAAGACTGCCAGGAGCTGAAGGCTGACAAGTTTATAACCGACATAAAAGAAAATACTTACGCAGAGACAATTTCTTCACCATTCACAAATTTTGCGTAGGAGACTGCTTTGCGATGCCCCTTGAACACCATGATTGGCTGCTTAGTGTTGCGAAGATCATAGTAGTGAACACAGTGATCTGGAGATGACAAGAGACAAAGTTTATTTGATGGGAAGATGCAGGGAACATCTAAGAGTTAGTCAGCTCACAACAGACATCCTGACTACAGCTTTCACGTCTCACTTAAAGTCTCATCTAGGATAAACAGTCTGTGCTGGATGAAAAGAGTGCTTAGACCCCAAATTGAGTCCATGAAGGTGTAAGCAGCCTTCCAAAGAGCGTGGGGGGAAGGCACATGCGCACATATGCGTCCTGGCCCAAGTCCTGTTTAGCCCAACCCTCCCATGTGCAAGACAGCAGCTAACAGGAATAGCAACATTCCTGCTTTTGCTTCCTGGCTCCATGTCTGGCCATTCAAAATGCCCGTTTCTAAATCGGCGCCCCTCTCCCCTCCACAATCTGGTCCTTTTTGGAAAATAGAAGATGCTTAAGTTAAAGACTCAGTCTGTCTTCTACTTAATTTGGATCACAGAATACACAGACTAAAATTCTTATATGTGTCCTAAACGCACAGCCTTTCTGTTTTCTTTTTCTTCTCTCCTTTGATTTCATTACAAATCAGGAAAGAATTAGCATTTCTCCTCACGAGAAAACAGGGACCAAACTCCACTTCTTCTAAAAACTAATTCACAGATGTGTTGCACTGCCACAACCACATACAAGGAAATGCAACAGAGCTAGTGGTATAGTTTATTTTCTACACAAATAAATGTTGATTCCCAGGAAAGTTAAAAAAACAACAACAAAAAAAAAAACCCAAAACACCACCCCCCAAACCCGCAAGAGATCTAAGACCCAAACTCCCCAGCACTCTTCAGCTCAGCAAGGTTAATAAGCTTTTTCTTTCCCAACTTCCAGGCTTTAATGATGAGCTCCGTTTAAAGAGGCACTGCCACTCTGGAAGCAGAGGGAAAGAGGTGGGAAGGCACCATGGCCAAGTAGGGAGCCTCCTTTTGCACCGAGCCCCTTTCTTGCAGGAGATCAGCCAAAAACTGTCCTGGCCCTCCTCCCACTGAAGCAACAACACATCAGTGAAGTTTAGGATTGTGATTACTTACAAAAGAATCTGAATGTCAAAAGCTACGGTTACTTTTCTGCTTTCTTGGAATTTCAGAGCAGTGTTCTCAGCCTTACAAACAATTCCCCGCTGGCTCAAAGTCCCGTGCGGTTTGAGAGAAAACTGGATTTACAGCAACTTGGTTACAAAATCGGCTACAGCTACAAACACTGATTTTGGGTGAGCAGAGGCAGCTTTTCTCCTGCATCAACAGGCAAAGTGGTGGCTTTGTCAGAAGCATCTTCAATGAACAGCCAAGGAGGCAAGTCATCTTCCCTTCAAAACTCCTTCAGCATCTCACGCTCTGCCCATCCAGCACCTTTCTGTTAACTGGAATTAATCAAGCAGTGAACAAACCGCCCCGTTGTGCTGAAATGGGCAGCCCTCGTGCCCGGTGCTCCAGGCACCAGGAAGCGCCAACGCTCCGGCTGCGCCAGCGGAGCGCTCGGAAGAGCCAGGACTCGATCAACGGCCCAGGGCGCTCCTCTGCTCTCGACATGTTATTTGCCTTTAGAACAAAATGACGTTGCAACAGACTTCTGTAGCAAGGTCATCACTTTCAAAGGGAGCTGGTATTAAGCATTTCCGTTCTTTTAATGCTATTTGGGCATCTAAGGTGAGCACTCTGAAAACCTGAGCCAAAGGATCATGCATCCTCCGAGCAGGCTGGTGTGCGAGCCTGGAGACCTATGAAACAGCTAAAGAGCAACTGTTACTTTAACAAGCGGAGCGATTGCAGCAAGGCGTCCCATTAGGAGCCAGTTAGTGGCTAAGCCTTTAAAAAAACCTATTTTTACTCAGAATTTCATCCTCCTCTCCAGGTGGACTGTCATTAAGATACCATTTGAGCACTTCAGATTTTATCCTTCAGAGGATGAGACAAGGCAAGGTGCACCCGTGCACGGCTTGAAGGAAAACGTATGCCCGAGCAGCTGGAGGAACACGGGAAGTGGCAAAGCCAGGTCCACGTGCAGCAGAGACGCGCAGCCGCGTTCACCTTCGGACCGGGGCACCGGGCCGCTCAGGGCCGCTGGCGTCTGGGTCGGCAGCGCAATCAATCCCTGCCCACTCCAATCAGCACGAGTCCAGAGGAATGGCAAGGCCGCTGGGCTCTAAAATTAGCCACTTAATTATTAATTGATTGCTTTGACAGCTGAAGGGTTAGTGCCCAATTGAGTTTTCTCTCCCCACCCGCCCCGCACCAACCGAAGCAGCTATTTTTAAGTAGATATATCAAGACAAATGCTCACTGCATTCATTAAAATCAGAACAGGTGGTCATGTTTTACAATTAAAGAGATAGTCTTGCTTTTAGGCCATATGGACTTGGAGAAAACAAGATAAAAAAAGCCATCTGCTGAGGATGCAGAGATCTTAAAAATGAAGGTAAATGAGGAAAAAATACAATCCGCAGGTAGTCCAGTGAGCAGCATCTTGTGGCAAATGCTGATGAACCAAAACTGCCTGCGATCGGCAGCATCCTGGTTCAGCCCAGGTGGACAGGGGAGTTCAGGATGGGAAAGCAACAGCAAGGGCCAGCACAGGGCAAGGAAAACAGAGACATGTCGAGGGAGAGCAAATAGCTCTCCAAACTCTGCAAGTGCCCTTAAATCCGCCTGGAACCCGAGCCTGGCCACAGCAGCCTCAGAGGTCACGGAGCGCTTGACTGCCAACTCGTGCCCACTTGTTTGCTTCTTGCTTTGCTCCTTGAACACGAGCCCTAAAATTACCCAAAGGGCTCCGCAAATGTTTGTGTCACTTTCCCATTCCTGCCCAGAACGAGCTCGTTTAGAACCACTCCAAGCTGGAAGCCATGGGCTTCCATGGGCTGTGCCTAAAACCGCATGTGCCTAGTCCCCTAGCCCCTTGGTGGCCACTCTGGCTTTTCCTTCTGCATTCTGACTTAACCCTGAAGCATATGCAAGATAATGGGGAGAGAATGTGTAAATACCACAATGAACTAAACACTCAAAGCTATTCTTGCCTGATTCAGTGTTGCAGAAGAAGCTGAGCACAACAGAATCCTACTGCTGCTCCTTCAAAATTCAATTTTTTTTTCTGACAGGTCATATTATATATGTTTAAATAGTCTTATATTTTATATATACATATATAAATAGTTTCAGAAGGCAAAAGGGGGGGGGTTCAGTTCTGTTACTGCTGCTGAAAGGTCTCAGACCACAAGCGCGAGTTATTAAATCAGGCTTTTCCCTCCCCAGGACGTGCAGGAACTGCTCACTTGCCTCAAGCAGACTGCTCCGTCACCTTTGGGCCAGCAAGTGACAACCAGCCAAGGATTCGGACCTCTCATCGGGAGCACTAGCAAGCCCAACAAGCCTTCGGAGACCTCAGTGGCTTTCCAGTAAATATACCCAGTGTCAGCAGGGACCAGCGGGAAGGATGGGGCAGGGGCAGCTGTGCAAAGGAACTGGCCATGCAACTGCATAAAATTGAAGAAATCATTTTCTAAAAGTTACAAGCTAAGAATTATCAAGAATCATTAAAAGGCTCCAGTTCAGAAAGCTCTATGTTTTTAAACCAGCAACAAGCGGTCAAGATTGGTATTTTTGCCCAAAGTGATTTTCCTCAGGTTCAGAAAGACTGTTAAGGAAACAAGGAGCAGTTATCACAGGAGGCTCTAGGGGCTAATCACCTCACCAAAGCTCCCGCAATTTATCAGGGAACTTTCTTTTTTATTTTGACTATATCTAGGGACCTCATCTGATCCAAAAAAAAAAAGGAATTTACATTGTTCTCAATTTTTACGTGTTTATATACCTGAGAACATAAGTGATGCTCACTGCTATATTTCAGATGAATGTTACAGCCAAGACACCCATACTCAAAGAAAGCTGTAGGACAGGGAGCCAACTGGTACAGAAGCAGGAGATGCTCAGAGCTCCCTGCAAGGCAAAATGCCATTTTTAAGCCTACCAAGCCATTTTACTGGTTTTAGACTTTTTTTTTCCATACCAAACTTGGAGGTTACTTTCATTTCAAACATTAAACTTTTAGTTACAGCCTGCCAAGTTGTATATGCCTCATGCTATAGCTCTTCTGTCAAATCAGGAGAGCAGATCTGTATTTAACCTTAATATTTCTTTGATGATGATTATGATCTATTTGTGTCATTTGGTCTCTCAGGTCATTGGCTGATTATTCCCTGAGATCTATCTATCTATCTGTTTCATAGGAAATTTAAATTTGGCTCAAGGGCTGATTCTACCCTAGTGAAACTCTGCCAGCATTACAAGTTAAGGGGTTTTTTGGGAACCCGATGGAGGTGTGGAGCAGTGTACCTAGGTGACCTGCCCAATAACACACAATTTAGATTGAGTCACAGCAAAATTGAGGCAAATGAGGTATTCTTGCTTGCCTCCAATTAGGTTATCTTGGAGAAACCAAAACAGCAACAACATAAGCAGCCCACAAAGCGTCTCGAACCAGAAAGAGGATGAAAGGTGGGATTGTGTGGAGTTCTTGATTTTATTTCTATTGTCAATTGTGTGTGAAACTTGATTCAAGTATCTGTGGATAAGAGGACAGACTATATGTATTATAACTCCAGATATGGCATTCCATAAAGGAAAAGACAAGCCACCTTAAATGATTTTTGTTGAACATATATAAACAATAGAATAATATCATTTTAACATCAAGATGGATTAATCAAGAAGTTCCTATTTTTTGCTATGCTCAGTGCAATTTCCTATAAAAGAGAAACTTGCATCTTTGGAGGAAAAGCCTTTGGCTAGATTATAAACAGAACCAGAATGAAGAAGTTTACACACAGCTTCAATTTTGATTCTTTCAAAACGTCTCTTCTGTCAGTGAAAAGTAAGAAGGAGATAGCCTTAAGATGAAGCACTTTAACTTAGATACCCTTTCACAGGAAAGTAGACCTACAAGGGCCTCCATGCAATGCTTGACCTGGAAACTACCTAACAAGTCACACACATTTGGAGAGTAACTTAAAAGCAATTCTTCCACCTACCTCTACACCAGGAAAAACAGCCTCCTAGCAAAGTCAGTAGGATCTCCAAAAAGGCTATTTAAGAGACAGCTCGGAATTCATAGGGATAGAAACAGAAAGACATTTAATCTTTATGTGGAAAACAGTTTCTATCTGAAGTCCACTTTGCTCAAGGGTCCTAGAAGGCACAGAACCACGCAGGCTGGAAGGGACTCCACGTGGTCCCACCTCCTGCTCAAAGAAGGGCTACGTGTAAAATTAGATTCAACAACAACACACTAATTTTGCTCAGTAATTTTCAGATTAAGTTACCATAAACCCTCTGCTCTAGGCTACCTTGGAAAGTACTCCTATTCGTAAAGACTAGACATATCTATTTGCTATCAAAATTTGCATGAGAAAGTTGTTATCAACAGAAGAGGTGAAAGGTTCTCCCTGAGCTTTCAGCACTGCAATGTAATTGCTTAGGTTGTGCATTGCAGTGCAAGGCTCCTGCTTCTCAGGTATCTGAGGGTTTGTCTAGCAATTCCTACACGCTAGAAGTAGCCAGAGGCACTGCAAAGCAGCCTGGCTCCTCCTTTAATGAAGATGTGTTCTTAGTAATAAAGAGATGATACTGAAAAACCATTTCTTAGCTTTTACCAAGACTGTAACAACAAAGGGTTTTGAGATCTTCACGTGACTGGGCTGGATTTGTACAGAAACATTTAGGCTGGAGGTTTGCTCTCTCCTACACCAGAGCAGCAGAGTGGAGCGAAACTTTGGGTCACATTTGGGTCACATTCTGGAAGGGAAGTTTGGAGATGAAGCACAGGACAGCTGAATTCTGCTGCTTTGCAAATAACACGGCCAGACATGCACCTTCATGCAGGAACCCCAGAAACAGTTCATGGATCTTCACCTGGGCAGAATGTGAGGGGCAAAAAGGGTTCCAAGGGGGTCTCTACTGTAGCAGAGGAAAGGCAGAGCAGCATCTGGCCTCTCGGAGTGCTCAGAGATCTTTGAGCCAAACATTACAGCTATTTGTTTCCCCTAGCAGTGTAATACCAGAATGGGCTATGACCAACACAGACTTTGGCCTACTGTAAGTCATTATAAGCCTGGGAGGGGAGTGAGGGAGGAAGAAAATATCCTGGTTATCATAATATCATAATATCCTGGTTATCAAGGGAAACTGAGATTAAAAGTGGATTTGATATAAAGATCCTCTGACAGACTAAACTATACAGAAGGTTTTGCTGTAGAATGCGAGGTGCTATTTTCCACATGCAACATGACAAATCCAGTGACTAAGAGAACAGAAAAGCCCTTCTCATCCCAGCCCCTCTGCAGAACTATGGTGTGTCATCACTGCACTGCCGGCTTTTATTATTCCTGCCTACACCTGCATCTCAAAAAAACAAGCAAAGAAAACAAAACAAAACATCTATTCTAGCACAGACATAGACACAGGCATAATTAAAATGTTTGCTTAATATGGCTTTGTATTTACAGTTGTCTGTGCTAGGAGAAAATGCCAAAATTAATATACTTTATTTAGTTCTGCCATTAAGATGAAATCACTCATTTGCTGCATTTGCTTTATCTCTTTTTACCCGGACTTCCCCTTGCAGTAAGGTGGCAGCTCTTCCTTGAATTGCCATTTTATTTTGCCCTATGGGAAGCTTAGTGCTCTATTCCAAAAGTGACACTGTGGTCCACAGCAGTGATCTGGAACAATATTCCAGTTTTGTATTTCATGTGCACATCCAGGCTGATTTGGGATGCAGTACTTTGTTTTTGCTATTAGAGTTCTGTCTAGACAAACTGTCTCAAAAACACATTTTGCTGGACTCCAAAG
Organism: Rhynchotus rufescens; assembly: GCA_032273925.1. Classification (NCBI taxonomy): domain Eukaryota; kingdom Metazoa; phylum Chordata; class Aves; order Tinamiformes; family Tinamidae; genus Rhynchotus; species Rhynchotus rufescens. The sequence continues at coordinate 7,541 of JAVCKT010024720.1, read as the reverse complement.
GAGCTCCCACATACACTTTCCTCATAGGTGACACAAATTTATTGGCCACCAAAAAAGGGATTTAAGTATGGAAGAGCATTCAACAGGTTTTTCCCACAGGTCAAAACTCTCCCCAGGTGCTCTTGCCTTAGATCACATTCTGAAGACTATACGAGTCGAGCTAAGGTCTATTTGATTTATTTTTCTGGTGGCAAAACATGAGAAATCCGACAAGTGAGCAAGCCCCAGACCCAGCAGTGCTCTGAAGGAGACTAAAGGGAATTTTCCAAAGCAGAGAAGGGCAAATGGGTGTTTAGGGGAGGCTTCATTTTGCCACTTCAGTCTGTCTCACCTTCCTACGCTGCAATACAGATGATGGGCAACTGCCTTCAAATGCCATGTTTAGACACCCCAACCCTAATCCAGTCTAGATGTTGGTTTAAATGAAGAAAGAGCAAAGCTCTGAGAAAATAAAATGCTTTGAGATGAACTGTTCAGCAGATCAGATACAGGAAACGATGTGAGATAGGTCAACTTCATGAGACCTCCCTGACAGCCAGGGTTACATGACACATGTTAAGCTTCAGCTTAACACCCGGCAAAGCCAAAAGTTGGTACAAGCAGCTCTCCAGCAAGGGAAGGCTCAGAGAGGAGATACCTGAGCGTTACAGGTTAACACCTGACATATCTTGACCAAGCTCTGCAGGGGAGCCACTACCCTGCTTCAACAAGGGATTCTGGCGTTTTACCAGCACCAAACACCCTCCCGCCTCGCTAACACAGATCAACACGAGGATTTCACTACAGATCTATATCTCCCTCTGCTGAACACATGAAGGGAACAGCAGCCTTGATGGAAACTGCCAACTGGGTTTTTAACCTTCAAATTTGACAGATTCCCTATGGCTTGGAGTTGCAGATGACATTTGCCAGGTTATGGATAATGGCCTTTACACACTGGGGACATTTTTTACTGACTTGTCTAAAGCTTTTGACACAGTAGCCCATAAAATGTCTACTAAATAACTTGCCTCATATTAAGCAGAGAAGGAGGAGACATAAAACATCAGAGATCTTAATCAGCTGAGCAAAGGGCTCAGCCGGGAAGGAAGGCAAAACACATTTCTCCTCGACTCTTTTGAAACTCTGACCTTTATGGTTTTAAAGAATACAAAGAATTCTCAAAAACAGAGCCATCCCTTATTTCTGCAACTCAGAGATTGCCTTCTATCAGGCTCTTGCAAAACCCGAAATATTCGGAGGAGATAAGGAAGATTTATCTGTCTTACAAAACTAATGAAGATATTAGCTGTAACAACCCGCAGGCTTGCAGAAGAATACGTTTTTTATGGCTGAAGGAGAAAACTGAGAATTAGGTACTCAATGGGCAAATTATTCAAGCTGTCAATGAAGCTTTTTCCTCAAATGTCTACTGTACACAGGTACATGCAGGCCAATCTGTAAAATGAGTTATGGCACATGCAGAGGACATATAAAGAACATTTTGCAGCACAGGTGCTTCAACCCATGCTGGCTCTGCGGTTGAGACCTCCAAAGGTTTGAACTTTACCACATGAGCACTAGAAGGCCTGTTTGTACAATCCTTTTGGGATATATCTATCAAAATCAGACATATTGCCTCATTTGCTGAGCAAATCTCTCCTGATACGAGCCAGTTATTTCATGACATATTTTTCTTACTTTAAACTCATGTCAAAAAAGAAAGAAAAAAAGAAAAAAAAGTCTGCCAAAGGTATGGTGGAACAGACATGGAAACGATCATGGAAAAGAGTATGTGATGATACACAGGTATCCAAATGGGAAAAAAGGGCAATTTGATCTAATTATGCAGTTAAAAAAAAAAAAAAAAGAGAAGGCTACAATTGCTAGACATATCTACAAGGTTACTTTAAGCCCAACAGTGGCTTGTTGGAAGAACTGTCCTCAACCTGACCCAAGTTTTCAGAAATTCTCTTCCTAGAGCACACGCAACGCTTGGATGCTCAGACAGTAAGAAACAAAGCTTTCTAAGATGGGAGACCACACCACACCTGTAAGCTACACAGACCTTGTACCCTAAGCAATGTGACAGCTTCCATCAGTCGGTACGGAAACGCAGTACATGTTACAAAAGTCCAAGTGGATGCTGTATCCTAATAAAAGGCTGGAATTAAAGATCATGCTACACAGTCTACACAGCATTTTGAATACTTGATGACCCAATAAGGCTCTGCAAAGACGTCATTCTATCAAGAAATTCTCTTGAATTAGCTAACAGAAAAACTGCAGTTTTGGAAAGCCCTGAGGCGGGAAAGCATTATATTCCTTGGAATACGGCCACCAACAGTAGTAAAAGCAATTTGATATTCCATGGAATAGATGAATCTGGGACCTGCCTATTCTGTTCTTGAATTTCAAGGCTCATTTAGATTTTAAATTTGAATGCTGTAATATTGACTAAATGGCTTCCATACCAACTGTAAGACAAAACGTTCAAGAAAAGAATATTTAAACTAACAATTAGTGTACCCTTTTCTGCTAACAACAGATTTATTATTTTCTCCAGAGAATCATATGAAGCTTTTAAAATTGGTTTTACCCATTCACTCATTCTTTCCAGGAAGCAGCTAGAAAGCATGGCCTTCCTCTACTGCAGGAAGACATTGAAGAACAGAGATTCTAAGTAAAAAACAAAAACAAAACAAAACAAACAAAAGAAAAAAACCCATTGCTGCAGCTCTTCTGCTTGTCAGTCTTAATCTGAAATAAAATGTAATCTACCAACCGGTTTGGAAATCATCAGTGCCAGGAAGATTTTCGGACACACATCAGGACAGCAGAAGGTACAGTTTCAAACTTCACTTTTAATTATATTCCAACCATGCAGAGGAATCATTTTTAACATGCAAACTTTCGAAATGTTTTTCTAAACTAAACAATCACACTCTAAGTCTAGTTTTATCCCAAGATAAGTCCTGCTGGTGGCGAAATACATTCACCATCGCACTGGCCAAAACTGCAGGTTCTTGCAAGCAACCCTGAGCGCACTGGCTGCTTCCAAAGGTCAGAATAACTGGAACAAGTGCGCTGACTTCTGCAAGGAGTTTAAAACATCTGTCTTGTCCATTTCCAAGCTGTGGAACTTGTCCCATAGCTCCCCAGAGATCACAGACTAGAACATTACTGCAGAACCACAGCAGAACAGAAACCCTTCAAGTCAAGCCCAACACACAGTAACGAGGCAGTCTGATTACTGCACGCCACATCAGCTTCAGAAAAGCTGAATTTTGAGCACTGCTTCATTTTTTCCCCACATACTTGAGAAGAATGTCTAATCTTTGTCTCTGCTTTTGAATACTTCATTTTAAATTCATACATTAATCTTGCAGCTTAAGCTCAAAGAAGCTGCCTAACTCCACCCTAAACATGTCACGCGCTTGCACAAATAGATTCTTTCTGAATCATTGCGGGTTTTTGATAGAGCAGGGTACTTACCCACGAGAATCTATTAAGGCCAGACCTTACTTTTAGCTAAGAAACATTAATTCTCTTCCAAAAAAAAAGGCACACTGCCTTCTTGCTCATTAATATCACATCACTTTTGTATTTCGGAGCTGAATGACAAGGCAGGCAAATCAGCAGGCTGTGTGACAGCGCAGGGGCTCGCTGCCAGAGAGGGAAGGAATCCCAAGAAGGAATCACTGCTACAGTTACTGCAGAACTGAGACCTACAGTTACTGCAGACCTATATGCCCCTGGATAACCACAGTCTCCAAAGTGGTGGTTCTTGGACACCTGGGGCATTAGTAAACCTGACTGACGCTGAAAGAAGCCAGGCACGACCTCAAAGTTTCAGTGCATCAGGACTGCACAGAGACTGAGGGCTGTGGAATCCACTGCAAATTAACACAAAGCTGTTCCCATGGCAAGAGAGCCCCTGGGCCTCGTGTGCGCTGTGGGGCAGTGTCCTTAGCCTTGCAGCCATGAATAAAAGGCTGTCGCGTTCAAAGCCTGGGTATACAGTGTCATTCTGTAAGGCCAAAGAAGCTGGAACACTGTCTCCTGCTAAAAGCAGCTATTCAAATCCAAAAGCATCCCTCTGGCTGCCCTGCACTTGAATTACCTATGAGGCCTTCAGAAGATTTTGTCTAGAAGCACTGAAGAATTAAAATCTAGGGAGCTCCTTCTGCATCTTTTTGTTGAACAGTGCAAGAGAAGAAAGAGCTTGATGCAAGCTTCACACATTTGGAAAACCCTAACATATTTCAGAAGGGGGGAGCAAAGCACATGTGAAAGAGCGTTGATTTTTATAGGAAGCAGCAGCCTCGCTGAATCTCTCCACAAAGGAAGAATTTTACCTAGCAAGCAAAACCCACTGGAGAAGGGCAAAGCTGTCTCTGAAGAACTCACCCTCCCTTGGGAAGGGCTCTTGCCCAGCATCACTGTACAAGGGAAGGGAATAAGAAAGAGGGGCAGGAAAGTACAAATAGACAGAAGATGAGAAACCTCAGCAGATTTGTTCACTGAGGATTCGGCTCTCTTATTTGATGCTGATAGAAAAGTCAGGCTGCTGAGGGACAACTTCTCCCTAGGACTGGTGCTCTATGATCAGCTGCCTGATCACGGTGTGTGGGAGATGGGGAAGGGAAGAACTTCCATCAATTCCCTCTCCTGCTTGGAGGCAAACCCAAAAATCCTACACCAAAAGCAATTCATATTTGGTAATAAAAATGCCAGTATAAAGACTTAGAAAAG
>JAVCKT010024719.1:0-27001 GCA_032273925.1 Rhynchotus rufescens | reverse complement strand
GAGGAACTGTGCAGTCCCTGGGGGTCCTAGGGCAGGTATCTGCAATCAGAGTTTATAGGTGGGATGAGCTGCTTATGGGCCAGATTCTTAACTGTGGCACAACCTTAACAGCTCTTTCCTTTGCCTGTATTTACTCCGTATCTACGCAAAATGGATTCAAAATGCCAAAATAAGTCTGACCTGGGATTAAGGATGCCAATGCTGAGGAGTCCTGGCTCCGTTTTAGAGCTAGCCTAGTTCCCAGCAGCAAGTCTTAAACCAGCAAGTGCTATCGAGACAATACCGACTTTTATTCCATATTCACATTTTCGCAGTTCAATCTCCCCACTGTTTACATATTTTCCTTTTTGTCATTTTTCTTCTTGGAGACTTTTTCCTCTGCAGTGTCTGCCAAGAGGGTCTGCAGCCTGTTTGGAGCTGAGCTTTTGCATTGCCAAAGCCACGTCCTCAGCAAGAGTAATCCGGTGTCACTGCATTAATGCCACCGTGCTGGGCCAGAGCCACAGGGCTGTGTGCTGGGGCACCAGTGAAGAGCAGCTCCCTGGCAGGCAGCGGGAGAACAAGCAGCTGAAGCGATGTGTTTACAAACCACCAACATGGTAACACGAGGTCTTTGAGTCCGGTTTGTCCTTAGGCCTGATGGGCAGAGTCCCGGCATTGCAGCTGGGGTGCAAATCCCCAGGTATCCACTGAGTTGAGCAAGGGAATCCTGACCTCCACCGACGAAATGATGAAAAACAAAAGGAGGGGCATAAAAAAGTTCAGTGAAAACTGTCTCCCAGGGAAACTGGTAGAAACCCCATTTTCTGTAACGAGTAAAGCTCCTAAAGGACTAGCTTCGGATGAACAGCTCTGTGTATAAATGCTCAGAAGCGGCGCTCGGAGGCTTCAGCAGCAGCTGTGCCAGACATATAGAACACAGGGCTATAAGAAACAGTGATCAAAAGCAGCTGAACAGTGATTCATCTAAAAAGGTTTTTAGGGTTTGTCAGGCTGCTCAGATCATTGGTACCTAGACCCGTAGTATCGGTGGGTCTGGCACAACACGTCCTGGCAAGTGCCATTGCGTTAGCCCTCTTGGTGGATCAGGAAGCCTGCCTGGTCCTCTCTTGCTCTTTAAGAGCCATGACGAAGCCTGTGTGTTAATGCAAACATCTCGAGCTAGTTGCAGAGCGTGTCTTGCAGCTCATCACCCAGGCACAGCAAGTGTTACCTTGGCCTGGACATTTTCTGACTCCCCATCTGCAGGATTCAGGCTCAGAGCACTAGGATATCTTCATCAAGGAGACAGCCAAATGGCAGGAAGGCCACTTGCTCATTTATTTCTGTTAAGTATAATATATATTTAACCTGAACTCCTCCTACAAGACATTCTGATTGAGCAGCAGGAAGTGTTGGCCTGTTCTACAGGTAACTTCAGCAGCCAGAGGAGGATTTAAAAAGTGAAATAAAGCTAAAGAACAGTTTTGAAATTTCCTGTTTCAGAGTGTAAACCAACCTCTAACTTCCAGGCTCCTTCCTCCGAACCAGCCCGCAGGCTGTAACAGGGCACTGGCCTGTACGAGTCCCTGGCTCCGATCCCAGTGGGCAATTCCTATGTATACTAAACCATGCAGCTGCGTTTTATGTCCGCGCACATGCAGGTGTCTCCTCCTAGTTGTTTTTGGCATCGGCATTGCTCCTGGATTGGGTTAAATTCTTTATCTCCTCCTCAAGCCTTTTGTTTTTCCTCTCCATGTCTTCCTGCAAGAGCTCCATGTCCCTCAGCTTTTGCTCCAGTTCCTCAGATTTCTTCTTCTCTCTCTCAACCTCATGGTGCAGCCTCACCACTTTGGCCCAGACTTCATAGTTTTCCTTCTCAAGACTGCAAAGAGAAATGAAAAGGAGCATGAAAAGTTTCAGTTGGAAGACTGCTGGGAACGCATCGCCTGGTTTGGAGGTCAGTCCTCCACGTCATTCAGCAGTTAAATAATTCAGATCTTATCATCTCCTCTGCCCTGGGAGATGCCTAGCAGCACAGGGTGTCTGCTGCAGAAGAGTGGCAGTGTTTGAACCCACATTGTCCCCCAACCCTCAGTGACCATGTCATATAATGCAATAAGTTCAGTGCATGCAATGAATAGCATCTGAACAATACCTGAAGCTGAGTGACGCTAACAGCTACAACCATACGATGCTGTAATAAACTACTGAATTCTGGTTAGCATAATGATATAATATTGTAGTAATTGCAATAATTATGAGCATATAATTAATAATAATCATGACCATATAAATTATTGCAGAATTTATATGCTATAATATAATAATATTAGCAACTACACCATTAGTCTATACGACATGAGCATTGAATTCTAGGCAATAGACTGTAATACTATAATGTAACCTTAGCCATTACTGTAATAGACTATATACCATTACGGGTGAATAATTCGGTGAAGTGCTAGTACTGTAATAATATGGGCTGAAGACTTCACGCCCTCCAGAAGGCAGCATTCAGCAGTGCATTACCTTTCGATTTGCTCTTCGTAGGTATTTTTCTGTGCCTCCATTTCTTTCTCCAGCTTCAGGATCATGCTGTGCAGTTGCTCCTTGCTCTCCTGGCCGGAATCCCGAGCCTCGGCCGAGCTGCTGACGGGGCTGCCTGTTTCCTCGGGTGGATGGCTGGGGCTGAGGCTCGGTAGGAATTGCTGCTCGGAGCTGCCGCTCATCACGTCGGGGCTGGAGCAGCTGCCTTCCCCGCTTCCCGCCTGAGAGGTAGCTGCCTTATCGCAAGTTGTAGCCCGGTGGAGGTCAAGCAGCTTAAAAAGATCATGAGACAATGTTCTTTTATGTCCATCAGGGAGCCCAGAAGGCACGCTGCTTCCTGGGGAGGATTTCCAGAAGTCCCTGGCAAATACGTCGCCTTTGTCATTCCTGCCTTTCTCCCCTGGAGAAGCAGCTGTCAGGAAGGATTTCCTGTTAGGTAAGGTCTGAGTTCTTTTCCTAGACTGCATTTTCTGCATTCCTAGAGTATCTTTGGATAATTTCACATCATTATCTTCTCCGGGCACACTTGAATTCGCAGCTGGTCCAGCAGCACTGCTGGCATTCAGGTCATCTCTCTGAAAAACAGACCTATGAGTTTAGACTGGCTCACCCTCTTGCGCACGCAGACATAGGGTGCCGCAACTACAGAAGCAGTTTATTTACAAAGGTCACATTTTGACATGCTAGCTAGAATGGCCAAGAGTTTCTCATAAAAATGATTTCAATCTGAAGTGTATTTCCTATTAAAAAGAGCTTTCTGTAGAGACTCCTTCTGAGAAAAGCCCTCAGTATTTTCACTTCACCAGCATGAAGTGAAAGAATTTCATCCATTCTGCCTTTTAGCTAAAAAAGCTTAGGATCCTTGATTTTTTTTTTTTTCCCCCAAAGAGTAAATTTTCCACAGGAAAGAACTCATTTTCCTGATGTCGATATTCCAGGGGTGGCAGTTACAGATCTTTAGCCTATTAATAGCAAGTGCTCTTAATGGCTGGCTGACCTGTTAGATCTCATAATAAATAACCATTTCTTGTGGCTATTTCTCTGCTACTGGCCATTTCTCCAAGGATCTGGTCTTACCTTAGACCAGATTTGTCTTACCTTTAGACTAGTTTGCCTTAGAACCAGGCTGTCCGCCCTGGACCCTGCAGGGTCCTCGGCAGCGTCCCAGCCCACGGAGCTGCGCGTCACAGGGGCTTTCTTGAAGTCGTCATTTCTTTCGGTGGGTGAGAAGAGTGACGCATCTTTGGATGCAGGGAAGAGGTCTGCCTGGTCACTTATCATCACGGTCATCACTTTCTGGATCTGAGGGGTGCCTGGAACAAGCAGGATTTTACATTTTCTGCTTGGTCTTTCTGGTGTCTGAGAGGCAGAAGCAGACAGAAACGCAGGGGAAGGCGAGGAGCACAAGCACAAAACTATATCAAGAGGGAGATTTTTGTATCACGCCAGAATAAGGAAGCTGTGACTCTGCTCAGCTGAACCAAACCACAGCTGTGCCCCTTTGGCTCTGCGGGCAAACTGTGAGCATCCCTTATACCACTGAACATCATCCACCAAAGAATTTGGCACGTCAGGAAGGAATTTATGTCATCCTTCTAAACCAGGCACCTGGCCTCGCGCACTTTCCTTCCAGGCATGTGGGGAGTATTTTATTAAAAACAGAGCAGAGATCAGTGGGTGTGTGAAAATCCCCCTCTGGGGAGAACGTGGATGTAATTCGTGCAGGGCCATTTGTGCGTGAGTGACCTCCAGCATCAGGGAGCTCATGCTTTAACTTCACGAAGCAGGGAAATCTTTGCCCTTAAAATGTTTCTTCCCTCAGTTCAGATACATCTGTCCCTTGCCCAAGGGATTACATTGTTTGATTCATTAAAGCAGTTATTTCTTTGAGTTTCTCTTGTTTCTTCAAGAAGAATTTCACATCTCCCTGCTTTGGGTGAAAGAAAGGTCACTTCACCATCTTCCCGAATATTTTTTAGTAGCCAAGGGAGGGAATGCACAGTTTAGCTCTGAATGCATTTTTACCACAGACAGATTTATAGTCCAGTTGGTGACCAGGCTTTACGTTGCCTTCTTCTATTACTACCCTTGGATCTGTCCCAGACAACTTTGCATTTTAAGATTGGATGCAGCTGAGTATTTCAGTGCACTGTGTGCCCCTAGGCTAAGCATTCATTTTACCTCTCATAATAACAGCAGGGTCCCCTATCTTTGGCCTGATGAGATTCACTCCAATCACTGTCGCCAGGTTGTCCACGCTCATTTTGTTGATGCTACAGTTCAACTGTATTTCGTGGAGAAACCTGCAGGAATCCAAGGGCAAAAACTCCAAGTCAGAGAAGAAAAAAGAGTGGAAAAAAATCACGTCACCCAGGGCCAAATGGGGTGAAACTCTACAGTTTCACTGTAAAAGACTTAGTTTAAATTCTGTGCTTCATGTTAGTTCTTATGGCCCTGCAAGTGAGTTTGGGGACTTGGAGCAGACAATTATGCTCTGACCTCCTTACTGTGCTCCCTCACTCCCATGGGGTGAGACTCTCCCTTTACAACGGCTGCCAAACACAAGCTTGCAAGAGCCCTCTCTGGAACCAACTTCAGCCTTTGGGGTGATGGTTTTGTTACAAGCAGGAAATGGGAGGTGTTTGCACCATACGCAAAGAACTGACCTGCAGATGTAGCTGAGGAGGTTGTAGTTTTCTCGGGGAAGGAGGGACAGCTGCTTCAGCAGTGCTTGATGACCCTAAATGCAAGTTAAGAAAAAGCTCTGTGAGGTCTCACATGTAAATTCACAATATGAATTGCAAACTGTCTCCTGTTTGTTCCAGTCCATGCCAGTATGGTCTCTCCTCGCCTTGGAGATGAAATCCAGATGTTTCATTGGCAGAGCCAGCATGGACCTGGATGAGGTTTTGGACACCTCAATCTAGCACAGCACAAGCTGAGCCCTTGCAAAAGAGCTGATCGTGCCTAGTCTCAGAGGTAACATATTTGTAACACATATTTTTGTTTGTAGATGGATCTGTACATGCAAATGTATTTGCAAATGTTTCTTGTATACAAATGTTTAAGTCATTTCTAATCCAAAGCATCCTGAAGTGAAACCATCTGCAAGTAAACACCTGCCCTTGAAATACAGGTGCTTGTAGGGCTCAACGTGTTGGTTTGTAGCACAAACACTGCTAAGGAAAATACCTACCTTGTTCTTTTGCAATGTACTCGTGTTTCTGCATATACAAACCATATCCATGAGTGTTTTCTCGAGGGGAGAGGGATGCATCAAAACGCAGCATTAGCAAAAGACTGTTCCCCTGCGCCTCTGGCTTCTCTGACCCTCTCCCAAATCCCCACTTCCTTCCTGGCTCTTGCCCTGTGCTCCCTGGAGCCCTGCGCGGGGTGAGAGCCACTGCGTGAGGTTGCGCTCCCTTCCTCTCCTGCTCCTCAAGCTTGCTGCAACGGCTTAGCTCACAGAGGCACCGATCTGGCCCTGAAGCTTCAGCTGCAACACAGATCAACCCATGTCGCCAGGATGGGAAACCCCACCGGCTTTGGGAGATTTTCTCTATTTTCTATTTTTGTGCTGCTTTCAAGCCTCGTGACTGCACATCAGCCCTCATGGCCCAACTAATGAGACGCCTTTAAAGAAGTGAAACTTCAAGAAGAGCCATCAGGATGCACCAAAGCAGCTACTGCCAAGCGGCCACATCTGCAGCTCCCCATTCCCATGTTTAATCAAGGTCAGTTTTCCAACCAGGAGGAGATCGAGTGCCCTTTTGTACCTTGCTCTCATCTGCGTCCAGTGCTTGGCCACAGAGTAGGAAGTCCTCGTATTGCACCCAGGGCACGACGGGCTCGGGCAGCTCCCGCAGGTAGAGCTTGAGCAGCGAGGCCACCGTGTGCACGTCTGTGTCACTGTAACGCAGAAGGAGCCGCTCGCCGGGGCGCACACTCCAAAAACCGGCACCAGCCGAGGTGTCCAAGCTCCCCAAGCAGACATGGAGACATCTCCATGGGGCAGACAGACCAATCTGAGGGAAAACTCATGGGGGGACCACGGTCCCATGCTGGGGACAGAGTCATGGGGCAAATAGCTGCTGGCTGGGGGCTTGCTGCACCGCAGGGCTAGCAGGTCCCCAGCAGCCACACTCAGGCTGAGTGTCCCCAGCCCTTCACAAGTGTTTCCCTGCAAACAGCGCCCAGCATCCGGAGCTCACCCGCGTTTTTAAGATTAACAGCAATTACTGACGACGTCCTGTGAGGACAGATGTTTCCAGCTTTGCATACCACGCAGTTTACATTATGTCAAGAGGACACTGTCAAGATTATCAGCCTCTTGTTTGACCCACCTTGAAGTCGCTAAACTGTTATAAACTCCTAGCGAAAATCCGCCAGGTCATTTATTTTTAGGATTTGTTGTGTGTTTTAAAATATATATACGTACACACACAAAAAAAACCCTGAAAAACACTAGTCTCCCCTTTCTTTAAATCCCATCCTTATCCAAACCTCAGCTGCTCAGGGCAGGAAAGCAGGGAGAAATGTTATCCCTATCTGGAATCTCAGCAGGAACATGTCTCAAATGTAGGCCTTGGAGAGGGAAGGTGAGGGACACCCCTAAACTTAATATCTGCAGCTGGGCTCCCCCCTGCTCCAACCTCACCATGCTTTGGCTTTCTGCTGAATCTCCCCTCTGTCCTTGCTGAGTCTCTCTGGAATCAATGGGGTTTAATGAGCTGCTTTTCCCAGGATCCTGGGGTGCAACTAGGGGGAATGCAGCATTACCGGTCGAACGAGGGCCTCTCTCCAGCATCGAAGGCATCGCGGAGCCGCTTCACCACGTTCTCCTGGCCAGGCAGGCGGAAGATGCCCTCCTCGCTCATGCCGTGCTCCCGGATGAACTCCGCGCACTTCTGCACCAGGATGGGCACCTGGTGCTGCCCAAACTTCTGCTCGTAGGCCATGGTCTCCACCAGGCGCTGGCCGAACACAGCTAGGGAAAGGACACGTGGCTTCAAAGCTTTGCAATGAAAACCCCATTGCTCTGAGTGGCAGTTTCATGGGGATGCTCTAAACCCTTATTTTGACTCTGCCAAGTTACAAACTTCAATGGCAGCTCCAATTTGCCAAGAGCAATAGTACTGCAAATTTGCTTTTTATTTTGGCCCCCGCTTGCCTTTGGGCTGCTGTGATTTGTATTTAGGCTGGAGCTGCAGACCCTGCTCCATCCTATGCAGCTGCATTCTCCTCCCGCCAGTGCAGCACCAGCAGCGACAGCATTGATGGTTTGCTCCTTGCCGAGCAGTTAAAGCTTTACATTTCCCTAAGCATAGCTTGCAATGGTCTAAAAAACTGCCTGTTGGGTCTGCACCCTGAGGAGCGGCAGAAATGAGGGAAGGACGGCTGGGCACTCGGAAAAGTGGAGCCAGGAAAGGAGAAGGGGAAAGGCAGGGATTTTTCTACATGCCTTATTCCTCACTCCATCATTGACCTATTGAATCGAAGTCATCCTCGGGAGTGGCACTTACCAACGGGTCAATGAAATTCTCCGAGGGGCTCCAGCTGAGCCCAAAGATCCTCATTCGTGTTTCACTACCCTTAACTCTGCCCACGTTTATACCAGGCCCAGCATCCTGGGGGCTGATCTGGTTTGGAGGGCAATGACTGCACATAATATTGCAGATTGCAATGTGATTATTGCAGGTCGTGCTTTTTGGCCTCCAGCAGAGCTGTTCCCACTTTACCTCCGGAGGCTGAGCCGAGCACTCTGCGGATGGACTTCACCCACTCCTCCATCTCCGCCTGGGAGCTGGCCATGAGCACACACGAGTCCTGCCCGGCCCGCATCGGTTCTCCGGAGGCCCCTGCAAAAAAACATCCTTGGTAAGTGGAGTAGGACGAGGGAAGGCATCAAGGTTTGTTGGCTTCTCTGCTATACATTTTTGGGGTCCCAAACGCTCCAGTAATCCCTATTTTCCATGCATAAGGAAGTAGCGCTTTGGTGTTTCACTTGTGCTGAGGCTGCTCAGTGAGAGAACAAAAAGTGCTTAGAACTACAGCAAAGTGATAAGCCGATCAGCAAGGTTTCCGTTATCGAAAGGAAATGAAACCAAGCCACAAAAACGCCCTTTCCGACTAGTTTTTGGAGCTGCTCCAGCAGGTCTCGAGCGAGGCCTGGCCCAAGAGGCGCCACGGGCTCCGACTCGGACCCTCCGGTGCCGCCGTGGAGCAGGAGCCGCGCGGGAGCTCCCAGCTCACCTGGGATGATTTCGAAGATGAACCTGCCGCCTTCCTCCACGCTGCCGGCCACCTCCTTGATGGTGCTTCCCTGCAGGGACAGGCAGCCCTAGGGCCAAGCAGAGCAGGGGGTATAAAGACCCGTTTTTCACCTGCCCAAATCCTCCCTTTGAACAACTTTTAGGAGCGGGTTTTTATTTTTCACCTGGAAAAAAAAAAAAAAAAAAAAAAGACTTGTAAAAAAGTGGTTTTTCACGCAGTAAGGGACAATTCTTCTTTTTTCTGATGAGATGCTAAAGCTGAGAAAGCTGGTTATTATATATTAATGTGTTATATTATACTACATATTATACATCAGTGTATTCTATTATATATTGTTCTTCTGCCTTTTCACTTTTAGCTGTTCTTTTCTCCTCTTGGTAGTGGAAGAGACCAAAAGAGATGGGCCCAGCCAAACACTGGACTATGAAAGAAACTCGTTCCCTTTACATGGAGGCTCTTGCAACAAAACCCCAGTGACAGCCAACGCCGCGAGGGCCAAAACCCAGGGTGCGGGGACAGCCAGCGGCCTGGGAGCAGCTCCGGACCACCTAGGTGAGAGACGGCACCAGCCATCAGGGGCCATGGGATTTCACTTTCTGTTTCCACATCCCCTTTTACAGCTGGAAAACACTTCTCCAAGGTATCCCCAATCTGGAGCCGGCATCAGGCCCCGCCGCTCTGCTCGCTGCCCTCCCCATGCTCCAACTCAGTCCGAGCATCATCTTTCCCTGGGGAGCACGACAGCCCCCATTGGCTTTTGCCTTGGGAGCAGCACCTTAAAAGCCTCCTCAAAAGGGGCAAAAGGCACCGCAAAAACCCACCGTGGAGCCCGCGCTACCTGCGGCTTGGCCTCGTCCTCGTCCTTGTAGTAGAGCAGCTGCTGGCCCTTGAGCACGAAGAAGCGCTGCTGCCAGTTCTTGACGATGGAGCGCTGCTTCCTGAGCCAGCCGGTCTTGAGGGGCCGCTCGAGCGGGCTCGGCGAGGCCGGCCGCGCGCCACTAGGCACCCCCTCACCCGGCATCACACTCTTGGAGCGCGCTGGAAGCGGGAGGGAGAGAGGGAACTGGCGGGACGGGCCCAGCGCCGCCGTGCACCGGCTCGCGCAGAAGCTGCTGCCGCAGCGGGCAGCAACACTTCCTTTTTCCTGCGTGGGAGCAATTGTCTCGCAAGTGAGAAGAAAATCATTAGCTATTTTTGCTAATTTCTTTTTAAGGGCAGTGGGTGGATTTTGGGGGTTTTTTTTGGCACTTTTTTTTTTTCACACCCTCCCTTCCCCAATCTGCAGGCAGCAGCAGTAGCCGAACACCCCGGCCGACCTTGTAAACAGCCCTTGGGTCCAGGTCACTCCTCGCCTGCCTTTTCCAAAGGGGATGTTCCCGTAGGAAGGTGACCCCATGGGAAACAAAGCGTGGACATGGGTTTATTCATCAGGAAGATGCTGCTCCTAGTCGGCATCGCTCAGACCGTTCGTGCTGGCATTGTGCTCCGGGCAGAGGTTTTGGAGGTTGACGGCACCATCCTGCTTCCCCTTCAGGAATCCCCCGGTGGGGAGACTGCATGGGTTTTCCAGATGGTGCTGGCGAGCAAGGCCTGGCCACCAAGTGGGAAACGCTCCCACCACTGGGACCCTCAGCCTAAATGAGTCAGGAAGTGGGAATGGATGTGGGAATGGGATCCCTCCTTGCAGCCTTTACAGTGTTTCACGCAATGCAAAATGAAGGGGCAGGTTGGGGTCTCCTTCCTTGTGCTCCACACATGGGCGCAAGGTCTCCCAGCACCCACAGCCTCTGGAAACGTCCTTGCTCCTCCTCCCGCCCCATCCCCTGCACGGGACAGAAGCGCAGGGTCTCCCTTCCCGCATCCTGCATCCCACATCCCACATCCCGTATCGCCCATCCTGCATCCTGCGGTGGCTCCATGACTGCAGGGCCAGCCCTCACCGGCTGGCAGCAGCCCGGCCCTCAGCCTGCGCCAGCCGAGTGACCGCACGGGGACAGTCACCGGCCCCGTTCCGGCGTCACCTCCTCGCCCGGCCCCCCGTCGCCAAATCTGTGCCAGGGGGTTACATTGCAGATGATTTGCAAAGGGCCCTGTGCGCTGAGAGCCGGTGAGGGGACGGGTTGGGCCACGTCCACGATCCCGTCCGTGCCGGTGGCCCCGGAGCAGCGTCCCCAGCCCCAGCCCCTGCCAGCAGGACCCCGGCTCAAGCGGCAGCGCGGCGGGCATGCAGCGGCAGTGCCAGTACCTATTCTCGCAGCATCCATTTTCAGGTTGAAGTCCCAGTTCCGGGGCAGCTTGAGCGACATTTTGGGTCAGAAACAGGGCAGGTTTTGACGTCCTTTTCCTTTGTCTCGCTCCTGCAGGGCCCCGCTGCAGAGCTGGGGGAGTCCGCAGGCCCTCGCCAGCGCCACAGGGCTCCCTTCGCCAGTGCACTTCCTCCTCGGTGCCGCGCGGCCACGAGCCACCCCATAAAAGTACCTTCCTGCCCTTGCTTCCCCACGGCGCTCGCGCCCCGCACGCTCCTCTGCCCTTCTTTCAGAAACCCTTGGGGTGCCGCCTCGGGGGTGTCTGCGCGGCGCCCGCGCCGGCGCCTTCCCGCCTGCGTTGCCCTGCACTTGGGGAAGTGGCCACGCAGCCCTCGGCGCTGTTGGGGAAGTGCCCTGGGCGCCGCGCGCGGCGGGACCCGGGCGCTCGCACTCGATCATTGACACCGCCCCGGTCCCCAAAGCCACCCCGAGGCCGCCTCGATGTAGCTTGAGGGATCCGTGGGATTCGGCCAAGGGGGGAGTGCAAACAGGCACATACCCCCACATCCTGCTTTGGACCCTGAACTACCCCCATTTGCCTCCTAGCAAAGGGCTCAAGCACTGAGCGTCACTTTTTCCATGTTTCAGCTCTAGTGTTTCATGCAAGTCAATTTTTTTTTTCAGCTGAGTTTCCTTAACACCCACAGGGGCAACAATGGGCCGGGGTCCTATGGCCACGTGTGAGCAAAGACCATCTTTCCAGATGAGGTGCCCAATCCCAGCACCTGGAGAAGGGGTCTCCAAGGCCACTGCCAGCTCGGCGGCCAGGCAGGGCCGATGCAGACGCAGCGGCACAAGGAGAGGCTCTGAGTCATTGCCGCGCGTGTTTCCGGGCTGGCCTCTCGCCAGAAGCCACTCACAGCAACCAGGGAACCTTCATAACAGCTGAGGATGAAGCAGAACCAAAGCGCAGGTCAAGCCAACCTGGGCAGAAGGGAAGAGATTTGAGAGACAGGAATCCTCCTCTTAATCCCCAACCCTGACGAGCTAAAACCTGTGGTGTGCAGGCAACCTGCTCTGCTGTCCGGAAGATCCCTGAGCGAGGAGGCAAGACCTGGAGCAGTCAAAACCA
The DNA here is from genome assembly GCA_032273925.1 of Rhynchotus rufescens. Classification (NCBI taxonomy): domain Eukaryota; kingdom Metazoa; phylum Chordata; class Aves; order Tinamiformes; family Tinamidae; genus Rhynchotus; species Rhynchotus rufescens. The sequence goes on along the minus strand of JAVCKT010024719.1, from coordinate 14,821 downwards.
TAGTGGGTTGGTCCTTAACTGCTCCACAGGGCCACGATGATGCCTCCTTGAGTGATCTCCTCTAAAAGGCTTGGAAAAAAGGTTCTTGGCACCTCCCCAACCATCCCATGTACAACAGAAAGTAGTTTTGCTCAAGCCACTCAAAGCAGATTGGACAGCTCAGCCCCATTTGCAAGCAGGGATGAATAAAACTCCCGTACAGATAATGGAACTTATATTTATTTAACTGTAACATATAGTATATAAATAGGGTAAATACTTTTAAAATATACAATATCTCACATTCGGACATTCGGTCAAAGAAAGGCAACTCTACATGTGTAGGTAGCTACAACATGAATCAAAAGAACGATGCACAGAGAAAGAAGCCGATGGTCTCAACACAGCAGGCCCGGAGGAGGGAGCACACGGAGATCACAGCAGCAGCAGGATGCGGCTCTGGGGCTGGCGTAGCGGGCGGGAATCACATGAGATCTCATAGGATACTGTTTGTGATAAAAAAGGAGCCCGACCTGGGTGTATAAAGACAGCGGCAATTCCCAGGCTGGTGCCGAGCATGGGCTGGTCTCCTCCGCACTGCGAGCAGCAACAAGGCTTTAATGTTTTTACTTCCTTTTCACAAACTCTAGACGGGCTGGGGATCAGAGCAGAGCCCAGACCATCTCCCCCAACACCCTTCATCTACCGTCAACATCCAGTGCCATTTCACCAGGACAGCCAGCTTGCCATGTTCTACAAAAGAAGCTTCCTAGCATCTGGTCCCTCTCCATTCTTTCCAATGCTTCATTTCCCTCTTGCAACACTTAATTTTCCCTCCTGGGCAGGAGGATCTCTCTCCAAACCTACCATCCTGGGACAACAGCAAGGTCAAGTGTTTGCAAGGCGCAAGAAAACGCAAAGAAATGCAACGTCTGAGCAAGGAAGTTCAGCAAACATGGGTGCGGGATGCTAAACCCTCTGCACGTGACTTTGCTCTTCACTGCTAGGAAGGAAGCAGAAAGAAAAGCAAAAAGCCGCAGGCTCCTGGCGAAAGTCCCTGCCACCTCCTGCTCCTCCTGCTCTAGGCCCCCAGGCGCCACTGCACGCAGCTGCTTTGCCCTCCAGTGTCCGCAGCCAGCACTGCACCGCTGCACAAGGCTACACTTCAGATCAAAAGCACACAGTGCTTTGTGCTGCCTTGTTAACTACAACTCATAAGAAATGCAGAAAATGTAAAGCAAGAGCAGCAGCACATGAGGGAGATGCAGGAAAAATGCTCTGCTATAAAGATGTTTTTTCATATTTACATCTTCTTCTGACTTAGGACCCGCCAGCACAGTATGAGGGACAGACTCCTTTCGACTCCTGCCGAAAACCCTGTCATTTTCACATGCATTCCCCATCCCGGGACTCCCCACCTGCATCCCCAGGCCTCACTTTGCCCAGCTTTACTCAGATCGCTGCAAATCACACCCAAAAACCTAAGTTTGAGCAGACTCTTGTATCTGCAATGCAATGGATGCACACATCTGCTCTGCAGGACCCAGAAACGTCTTGTAACTCACGAAGGGTTATGTAGAAATATGACAGAGATGGCACCTGTGCAAACACTCACACGCGCTCGCACTCTCCAGGGGAACAAAAGCAATGGCAGAGTCGGAATATGGAGCACGAAGCATGAAATATTTTCAGGCATTTTATTTTGCATCGATGCTGCGCGAGCTCGTGGGTGCATGTGTTGCTGGGTGTGTGTGAAAGGTTTATGGCAGCAACTGCTTGAAAACACCACTGTATTTAGTCGGTATCACCTTTCCCTGACACTCACTCACCAGGTTAAAATAAGGAAAATTTTCTCTCTCCCCTGCACAAGCTATGGAAAGGAGTAAAATCAGAATCACCTTGGGCATGGGAATACTGCGTAGGAGCTAGTATAAACTGGGGATATTTTCACTACCTGATCACCCAAAAAAAAAGGTTTACAATCTTTAGGGCACTCATTTTTAAATAATAAAAAAGAAAGCATAACAAATTAAAGGAAAGTACTCAGATAAAACTTCCAACTATTGAGTGCAACCTAGTTAGGATGAGATTTAAGAAGCAAAGCAGGGCAGCAGCCTGCTGGTAACCAAGGCCAGGCTGAACTGCAACGCAGACCATGATAAACTCAGCAGCACGACACCTAGAACTCAAGTAACAAACAGGTGAAAGACATGATCCCTGAAAGAAAAAATACAACAACCAACAGCGCCGGCAAGTGCCGGAGCCCCAAGTTGCCACAGTCAGACAAGAAACTCTGTTGGAAACCAGCTCTCCACAGGAGCTAAAGCATCCCTGGGGTTCCAACCATCAAGATGGGAAGTGTGGTTCAATGTTGTTTTCTTAAAGATTACATGGGGAGGGAAAAAAAAAAGAGCCAAGTTATTTAAATGGTTGTTCTTGCTTGGTAGGAGCTACTCAGTGAAACTTCGTTCTTTCAAATACCTTTTTACCTGGTTCAGTTTTGAGGCGATTTGAACTTCCCACGTTCCTACAGCAACCACTGTGTTCTTGGCTCCTTGACCCCATGCAAAACCTTTCCTGTAACCAGTTTGGAGTTTTGACGGTTAAAATTTCCCAAAACACCCCCCATAAGGGTGAATATGGGAGCCCAGGAGAGAACGTGGGTCCCCGGAGCTCCTGTCGGGAATGCTGACGGATCCAACCGCCAAGAGAGGAGAACGGAGGCCGGGGAGCCACGAGGCTCCGGCGAACGGGGAGGCTGTGTCCCTGCGCGAGCAACACTCGGAGGAAACGCCCAGCTCTGCCCACAGGTATCAAACCAAAGACCAGGTCCAAATGGACCATCCTATTTCACCCAACCGTCCTTCCAAGCCCTAACTCCTTTGCAGCTACAATCTCAAGAGTTGTTCATTTTAACCAGAGCTATATAAATATATTACATAAAAAAAAAAAAAGCAAACATTTACCAAGAAAGGAAGAAAAGTTACAGTGAAATGAGGCCTTGTTATTGTCTTAAATCAGGCAAAAGCCAGGAATTTCCTCAGGGAGACTCGCCTGGTTCTCAGTTCAGTTCCAACTGCCTGGACATCTAGGCGTCCTCCAAGCCCCCTAACACACCCTTGTCGACAAGGTGCGCCTTGAGCGTGTTGAAGATGTGCAGCTGCTGGTCGGGCCGCAGCGTTAGGAACTGCTGGATCAGCTTGCTCGGGTTTGGGCCTCTGAAACACAAAGGCGGCATCATCAGGGAGTTGCTCCCAAGCCCCCATGGTCGGGAACCCAGTTTGAGCCAAATAGCAGTCTTAAAATAGCAGTTGTGCTGCCTCTTCCTTGCACGTGTGGCTACACAACTATTATATGGTGCAAGAGAAATGGCTTTTTGCACTCAATGAGCTCTGGGAAAGCTGTTCAAGACCCAAAGGGATGCATAAGGAACATGGAGCAGTTTCAGGGGGGCTGAAATAACACAGCTTGGGAAACAAGGGTTGCACTCCCAGCTCAGCACGACACTGGCAAGAGGTGCTTCCTTTCCTGGAGCCTCCGTTTCCTCTCTCATTCTTTGCCTTGTATTTTCTCATGTTAATCTCATGGGCACAACCACTGTCTCTAAGTAGAAGCCTGTTTGACTGGGCCCCCAAACTTCACCATGAAGCAGCAGGTACCTGATAAAGCTGGCGATGTACACGTTAACGAAGGTGGCCATCAGGTACTGACAGTCAAAGCGGTCCATGATTCCCCCGTGGCCTGGGATTGTGTTGGCAAAGTCCTGCACAAGTGAGAAAGGGATGCCCTGAGCGGGCTCAAACACCCCTCACCTGCTCCTGCTCTACGTGCATCTCTGCTCTACACTCAGACTGGGGCTCTAATTCCTCTAAGACAAAAGTCAGCCCAAGAATTCATTTTGCTCAACAACTCCCCTGGCTAGAAGTGTTTCGTCTTTATGAAGGCCATTAGTACCTGAGGGACATCAAGACTTAAGTAAGGTCTGTCAGGGTCAAGGAAGACTAATGTTTGTCACTTGCACCCCTCTTCTGTCTTTCAAGGTATTTTAACTGCACAGAAGAGTGTTTATATATAAACACTCTTCACACAACACATCAAGGGAAGCCCCGATTGCAAAATTTCCTGACTCTATCTTTGTTCCTCTAACTCAAGTTCTGCATTAAAGCAGGGTTTAGAATATCACAGTTTGATTCGTAAGATCTTCCCCCTCACCCGTTCAGTCAAAAGAAAAAATCCACCCAGATAGTGCCCCACCACTGTATTTTGCTGCCGAGCAAACCTCTTCTCTCCCAGAGCTCCCAGTTTGTGACTCTTGGAGCAGAGGGACATTTTATAGTGGTAGCAGCTCTTGATGGAAGGTCTGAGTCTGTCCAAACTTTACCTTTCAAAAGGCAAACGGTCTTGGAGAAGAGGGATGTCCTTACCTTTATTTTGAAGGCCCTCTTAAATCCACTCGCAAAGAAGCCTCCAAAAGGCCCAATGAGGGAGGCAAAAGTGGACAGGGCGATGCTATGGATTTGGAAGGGATACATCCGGACTGTCTTCTGCAGAGACAGACAGACATGTCAGAGTAGCATTTTCACAATGGATAGCAGTGCCCTGAAGCTTTCCCTTGCTAAATGCAAAGCCAAGAGCTGCAAGCGAGCAGCAGTTCCAGCCAGCTTACTCCTCCAAAATGCTACACACATATCCTCTGGCAAAGAGCTAGGAAAATGCTAGAGGGCCTCTGCAAGTGCCCTTTCCTCCCCTCTAAAGGTAAAGATTTTCTTCAGTCTCAACACACATCTCAATGCAAATGACACTGAGATCCAGTTTGTACAAAAGGGAGCTGCGAGATGTCCTCTGGATCATCTTGCCCACTGCTCGTCCCCATTTCCATTCTCTGCAGGCTTCAGGCCAGTGATTTACAACTGACTTAAGCCACGAGACTTGGGCCAATTCTTCTGAGACTTCCACTAACAGACAACACCATTAATTCCCCTCTTGACTAGGTCTAGCACCATCATTTCTTGCCATATAGGACTTAGGAGTGTTAAAAGACATCCTCACTCTCCTCCTGGTGCTGTGTCCCAATAAACTCAATCCTTCTATCCTCCTGCCAAGCAATGGTGTGCAGCAAGAGTCCTACCCAGCTGAGCACGGACTGCAGCACCGCGGGGATTTTGTACTCCTGCAGCTGGAACAACTCGGACGGCTCACAGTCCACCGTGAAGCTGTTGGTGTCGTTGTTGAACTCCACCGGGCAGGTGAAGCACCGGTAGCCAGACATCACGTACGAGAGCTTCGAGGAGACACAGATGCACCAAGAGAAAGGAGGATTAGTGGATCCTGCGCAAGGAGACGAGACGAGGCAACCCAAGGAGACAAGACTAGGATGGAGCCACGTCCTTCCTAGGCTTCATTAAGTAGATTACTCTCCTGAGAAGCACTAATTGGCTGAAGGTACAGTAAGCATTTCCTTTAAGAAGTGCATCTGTTCAGCAAGCATGCAGCAGCAGGCTGAGACAGGCTGCGCCGCTTGGCAGCAACCTGGCCCAGGGATGCTCAGAAAAACAGGAATATCTTCATACTCAGAGACGATGCAGGCCTCACAGCTACCTATCTCGTTAAACGCTTCGCTTAAATTGTGTGTGTAAGGAAAGTAAGCTGCTTTTCCTCATGCTCTAGTCCTGAAGAGTTTAAAGTTGCCTGAATTTGGGGGACCAAAACGTTGTCACCTTATGAAGGGAAAAGAGCAAGGAAGTAAAGCACCATGTCACTTACCAGTAATCCAAACAAAACGGTGGCAAAAAAGCCTCCGATAAAACCTTCCCAGGTCTTCTTTGGGGAGAGCTGCAGCGAAAGAGAGAAGAGAGAGATGGTTAAACTTCTGCCTCCACACGCATTAGGCAGCCCTTCCTCCAGTGTGAGCTGCGAGGGCAAACACAGACCAGTGCAAACAGCCAACAGGGAGGGCTCAGGGCAAACCTCACACTGCCCTCTTTGTCCTATCGCTCCGTTCTGCTGCATGGCCTTGAGCACCAGGACGGGCTCCAGCTGGAGATCAGAGAACAGCCCTTGGGCTTAAGACCCAAAAAAGCCCCATGGTTTGCATTCAGCGGCTTGTTCTTATCAAGAGCTTTTCCACCCTCTTTCTTCTCGTTTAACTTAGCAGATGAAGCTTTTCAGGCAAGAGTTTTTAAAGGCCATTCTGTTCACCAAAGCGTTGCGAACCTTGATGAGTGGTGTGCGGCCGAAGAAGAACCCAAACATATAGGCCATGATGTCGTTGCAGATCACGCAGGAAATTGGGACAATGAACCTGGATGGGGAGGAGAACCAAAGCATGTGAAACCACCAGACACTGGACATCTCCAAGAGTTAACAAGGTGAGCAATACCATGTGTTCTCCCGTGCTGTCCCATCAACACCTCCATGCCCAGTGCAATCTCACAACACCCAGAGCAACCACCCGAAGCTCCTAGGAGAGACGGAGGTGTCACACCACCACTCCAGACCAACCAGCAGGCTGAGGACCCAGAACAGCCTGCTTTAAGCAAAGTCTTTCCTTTTGCAAGACACAACATGCTGGTAGAGAGATGAGAAGACAAATGCTGCTCAAGAATAACACTGTACAGCCCAAGCAGCCAAAGCAAGTCCTAAGTCACTGTGGTAGCACTCAATCTTGTGCTTTTTTATCCTGAATAGGTCAGTCCCTGGCAAAAAGCATCTAGACCATTTGGGATTTTTGAAAGGACAGTCTTATCTGAAAACACAGCAAGCCGCATCAGGCTGCAGAAATCACAGGAAGGCCAAGCACGCAGCAACTCACCATATCATTCCTTCAAAGAGGTTGTGAATGATGAGGTGCGACTGGGTAACAACGATCAGCAACGTCACGTGGGTCCATCCAAACTGGAAGAGAGTACAGCATGGAGCCCACTCCGCACGCGGACACTGCTCGAGAGGCAGCGCCGGCAGGAACCAGAGGCCAAGAGGACCTCGTGGAGCCCGGGCAAGTGACACCCTCCCCAGACAGGCCTCGAGAGCAGGGAGCAGTGACACTAATCAACGGACACGTCCTTCAGCTCCAGGGCTGAGCTTCCCTGGGAAGACTTCTGCTAGACCGGGTACTCTTTAGCCTACCCATCCCACACATCTCCGTCAGCTTTTTGGCACTAAGAGAAGAGCCCAAGGCCGATGGATGCCCAAGCTGTGTCCCTGTGCACTGAACCTAGCTGGGTCAGTGGTGAAACATGAGCAATATCCTACTGACGTTTGGAAAAGGGGACATAGCCAATTAACCCTCGGGTGATCTACCCACAGCACAAGAGTCAATTAGTCCCATGCAGTCATTTCAGCTTGCAGAGAGTTTCTTAAGAGCATCCTCAAGTGCAGAGAGAAGAGAACTGATGTCTGCAGGGCAATCTGGTCACGGCCACCTTCCTAAATATTCAGTCTGCTGGCAGCAATTTTCCTTTGGGGCAGCATTACAACGCACAGCAGCACTGAAGCCCCAGCTGGCACCTATTCCTCTACACAAGACTTCTAGTAGCCCATATTATTCATTCTTCTGCCTCGAGCAGGGGCAGCCAGCCCCTGGGTTTAACCTTACCATGTAGAACTGGAGGCGATAGTGTTTCTTCACCAGACTCAGGACAAACATGCAGAAACCTGGTGGGAATAAGAAGAAAAATGAACCGATGGGAACACATCTTCATCAGAAAGAAAGGCTTTTTTCTCTCCGTAACAGCACACAGCTCCACAAGGGGTTTTATTCTGAGTAAAGTGTCAATAGCAACTGAGGAAACAGGCTTTTCTGGAAGTCATAAAATACGATTCCCTATATATAACACTTGCAAATCAAGCCTGATCGTCCCCAGCTAATCAGAGGTTTTTTTCCAGAGAGGTTTTCCCCGCCGTGAACTTGCTTTCACATTAGCTGGACATGCTATGGATGCTGCATCACATGTAACACTTGTGAGAAGACTGTTTCAAGAAATGAAGGAGATTTCCTCCCTCCAGCCCAGGCAAACTTAAACCAGGGTCTTTACCTGTCAAGTAGAGAGCGAAAGAAATGAAGCGGTGGTATTTGCTGAGAATTCGCAAGGGCTCCTCTCTCTGAACGAGGGTGAAGAAATAATCTGTGACGGTCTCGCCGTAAAAGAAGTAGTTTACGCAGAGCAGGAAGTACCTGCGGGTGGAGGTACAGGTCTGTGAGCAAGAATCCCAAAAGCTTTCCTGGGAAAGAGGCTGATCCCCAAGGTCTTTACACTGGTCTGACCACAGTGAAGAGCCTTCCTGAAGGCCACGGCCCAAATTTCATCCTGCCCAGTTTGGACATGACACCGGGTTTGAACTTGCAGTTGTACCACCCCATGCTCTCTCAACCATGGATCATGTTTGAGATTAGCTCAAGCCTTTGGATGCACAAGGATGTTCTGCCTTTAGATGGCACTGCTCAACAGGCCTCGGGGAGCTGGTGCATCCAAAAAGCTACGCTCCAGAGTCGGCCTCGGCCTTGCTCTGCCTGGCATCCGAGCTGCCCCGCTCAACCATGCCCCAGTGTTCAGCAGCATTGCACAACCTCCTAAAATAGGCCTCCCATGCCACGTGAACCACCGTATCCATGTCCAAGTGGTGACAGCCATCCAGGATCCTCAGACGGATCACGGGATTCAAAATCTCAGCTCTTCATAAACTGCAGAACTAACTTTATCATGACAGGGTCTAGCAAGACATTAATCTATGAGGATATGAGGGAACATTTTCCTTACAGGAGCTGCTAACACCCAACACTGGACAGTTGACAGCAACCTCTGTGGTCTCTGTTTCGGAGGTTGTGAGGTGATTCCCAATCCCGTGGTCTCCGTTTCGGATGTCGTGAGGTGATTCCCAACCCCGTGGTCTCCGTTTCGGAGGTCGTGAGGTGATGCCCTCCCTGCATCTCCTCTGCGCTGAGATGAAACGCATGAGGAGGAAGCAGCCACCTACTCACCAGCTGAGGGTCCTGAACCAGGGCAGGTCGTATGAGTGATACACGTTATAGCCAATAGTGATAATCTCGTGGAAACACTTGATCTGGACGCACATCACCTGAACAGAGACAGCAGGAAGCTGTAGCACGTGTTGCCTAAATGCTCCTCTCCTCACGGAGGAGGAAGATGAGGCTCTGAGCTTCCTGCACCAGCGATGGTCCCAGCAGCCACCCCCCTGCCAACATCAGTCACCTCCCGGGGGCACTTACTATCATCATTAACACCATGGGCCCCAAGTAGATGATGATGAAGAAGAAGGTGATCATCGCCAGTGTGAGGATGCCTCTCACCCACCAATTCTTCCATCTAGGCCACAAAGAAGGAAAGAGATTAGAGAGAGGGCCAAAGCCCCACTACAATGATGATGATGATGATGATAGCTCCAGGTGGGTTGTCCATCTGTTCTGCAGGCAGGAGGTCGCTGCCCCGCGCTACCTTGAGGACAGGTTGGAGAGGGCCCTGTTCAGGACCTCCGGAGTGTCGTCGGATGTGGGCACCGGGGCCGAACCTCCGAATTCGGACTTGCTCTCGCTGTCAGATGCTGTCTCCCCATCGAGCTTGTTTTCCGACTCTGACTCCTGCAAGTGGGAGAGATGCTGGAGCTGAGACACCCAGATGAGCCCCGCAGAGCGGCACCCACCACCCTCTGGCTGACATAAAGGCAACATGAACCAACAGAAAAATAACATCAGCTGTTTCATGCACTCAGAAGAATTGTTTTATTCCCCTGGCCATGACAGCAGCAGCAACGGGAACAGATCTGATCCCTTCGAGGGGTGAAAGATGCCTGAGAGGTGATGGGAAGGCCAGCTCCCAGCACAGCGAGTGCCTAAGGGACATGGACTCGTTAGCAGGAATTTCTCCAAGGTTTCCCAATGTCCAGGCACGTCTCCAAGCAGGACGGCTCGAGGCTCACACATGGATTTTCCGTGCACTAACTTTAAATGCTGGCACTATAAATAACCCTGCGGCCGCGCTCGGGAGGCCGGAGAGGAAGAACGCGGCTTATCGCTTGGTGCTGGCCGGGCCGGCAGGAAACGCAGCGCACGGGAAGGACACGGCCACCCCTGCCCCTCGTCCCTGTCCCTTGGCCCACGTGGCACTTTGCTCCGGGCAAAGTCCTGCATTCAGGGGGCTGCCTAAATAAACACCAGCTGCTCGCACCTCTGCAGTGCTGGGAGAAAAGGATTCAGGCCAATTCCAGACTCCCCAGCAGTCTCCGGGGGTGGTTTTAACTCCAGCCCAGCTCTTTAGTACAGCATGGATGCAAATTTCTGCATTTTGCCCATGGTTTCATCCTGCCCCTTGGAATGAGAAAGGAAAAGGCCCGCTCCCTGGGGAACGCTCGCGCATGGAGCATGCAGAGCCCCAGGAGTCCGCTCACGTGTTAGCTTAAAATTCCCAGGAAAGGGAACATGTTTGCAGGAAGGGCGAGGAGGGAGCTGGCCGCGCTCCCGGCTAGCAGGAGCTGCCGACGGCCCCGGGACAGCAGTGCCCGGCGCTGCCCGTGCTTCCCTGGAGCACCGAGGCTCCCTCATCCCAGGCAGGAGGGATAACGAAGCCCTAAGGTAGTGGTGGCTGCAAGTCAGGTGCTTACAGCGGACGCCGTCAGATGGAGGCAGCTAAAAATACCACGCGTAGCCAGAGGATCGTTCCGGAGCGGAGCCAAGTGCCTGGCATCGTGTGCGCTCCGGGCAGGGTCCCCGGCCTCCAGCTGCAGAGGCTGGAAATAAAATTCTTAAGTGCCGATTTTAAGGCAACCCAAGTGTCTGTCACTCATGGAAGCCCAAGGCTCTTGCCATGCGGTAAAAGGACTGAACACTGGAATGGGAATGGCGTAAATAGGGGGAAAAGTCACCCGTCAAACGGATGGATAACACACATTTTAGTGCCTTCATTTTGTAAACAACTCTGTGTCGGAGACCAGCTTTTCTCCCTGGTTGGATTGCTGCTGGAACAGGGTACTGGGATCGCACAGGGTGTCGTGCTGGAGACAGGCTATGGAGCAGGCTCAGTAATTGCCGCTATTTTTATTCCCTTTATGCAAATTGCAACCACCAGCCTGCAAATCATCAGTCTAAGCAGCTGAGCACAGTGCTAAATAACTTGCTCCAGCCTGAGCACAATGCTTTCAGGCCGGGTCTCCTTTGCCCAGCGGTGCCTTTGGCAGGGAAACAACCTCCCAGGGGTGTTTCTATCAGTATCCAGGTGCTTGGGGCCGATGCAGCCTCTCACCGAGGATTTCGGGTTCATGGATTTGCTGTAAGTGCACAGCAGGAGCAAGCGCCGGGGAGCGCGGCGTCGTGCGCGTGGCAGTACCGCTCCTGGGCGCCCGTGCTGCCCCATGACACGATGGCAAAGGTGGAGCTGCACCTTCCACGTCCTGGAAGGTGCATTCAGAAGGGGAGCATCCCCATGACTCCCTCCCTCTCCAACCTGCTCGTCCTTTTCTGTGTTCAAGGCGAGGGTGATCTTGGGGCTGGGCGGCTCTGGGCTGCCTCTCCATGTGCTCGGGGCTACATCATTGAGTCTTTGGATGTCCATCAGGAAGAATTCGCCACAGATCCTTAATCCTCATATTTCCACTGGGTCCAGGCATTATTCAGGGTGATAATCACCCCCTGCTAAACCTCCGCAAAGGGCTTGGAGCTGCAGCTGGAATAAGCAAAACCCTCCAAGTGCCACCTCATTGCGACAGTCGCCTTGTAAACAAGGGGTGATAAATACGCTCCACTTGCAACAAATTCACCAAGGAATCAGGATTTACCTCTTTCCCCTGCCAACAGACCCCACTCCCTCCTTAACATTGCAATATGCCTCTTCTGTGCATTAGCAAATGCAGCGAAAAATGCCCAAGAGGACGGAGGCGGCCATTGCAGAGTCATTTTCATGGAGCTCATTCTAAACTCCAAGGCACTTTGCCCGGCGCCGATGCTCCCATTTCTCTTGTCGGGCATTTTAACCTTTTACGACTTGGAAGCAGCACTTTCCGATCGCGAACGACAGGAGACAGAGGCAAAAAAACAAATCCTATTGTGCATTCCATTTGGAGAAGCCGGATGCCTGAGCAACGTTTGTGAGTAAATATTTTGTCCCCTCAAAGAAGTTAATGGCAAAATGAGTTGCCTGAGTTCTTTTTAACCATTTGCAGGCAAGTGGTGGGAATTTGCACTGGCGTTTTGGGCGGCTGCCCGGGGTTTTACCTGAGGATCCCTGATCCATCTCAGTTGCCATAGAAACTAGTGGGATATCTCCCAGCCCCAAATCTCCTGCCCAACACGGAGGCAGAGTTCAGCATAGGCAGCTGGCAGTGCTCAAAGGAGCCATGGAAAATGCTAAAATGCTGTTAAAGAGAAACCTCACATTGTCTTTTGCATCTGGCAGCTGGGAACAGCCATGCAGAAGCCTCTGCTATTCCCACCTCAGAGCAGGTACCGTTTTGCCCAGGCAGCTCTTGCCTCCTATATCTACACGGTCAAATTCGATATAATTAATCCATATAAAGGCGATAGTCTCGCTTATGGAAACAGCAAACGGAGCTTTGTTCCTAGGGAGATGCAGAGCCGAGCGCTTGATCTTTTCTGGGGGGAAAATGAGGCCTTTAACCACCTTCTGCCCCAAAAGAGGCCCACAGGACAGCAAAGTTGGAGACGTTTCTTCTGCCCTCCCACCACGACGTCCCTGCGCGACGGCATCAAGGGGACCCTGCCGCTCCCTTTGCCTCTCCAGAAACAACGGTGAAGGTCAGGATTCCCTGCTATTGAGAAGGGATTCCCTCCCCCATCCCAAAGAAAAAACACATTCCAGCCCAAAGCACGCAAGGAAATTAGGAGATGCCTATAAATGGAGGCGATAACATCACAAAAAGCAGAAGCACGAGGGCCGAAATGAGCAGAAAATAAAACAACACCCGTTGCTGACTCGTGGCCCATGGAGCTGTCCGCTCCGGGGTTTGTTATCCCAGCAAATCCAGAGGGTTAAGGCTCCAAGCGCTTTGCAGGAGTTACTGTATACAAAAGAGCCCAAAAATAGGTTGCTGGTCCTGGCATCCCCCCAGGATTCCCTACTGCTAAGACAGGAACCTGCCTCCCCCTCTAAGATGGAAGGATTTTGCAGATAGGCCGTAGCATGAGGTTCCCCCAGATCTGCCCGGTGTCTCCTGGGGCCCTTCCCGAGCCGATGGGCTTTGCTGTCCCTGCAGAGACAGGGAACATTCCCAGCACGGAGCTCCCAGGGCAGATGTTAAAGGAGGCTTGTTCAGAAGAGCTGGCTCTGAGCCCCTGTGTTTCCCACCTCGTGCAACATCCTATAGAAAAAGGAATATCCCTCTGCCAAGGGGGGAAGCACAACTCAAAGGGATGCAATGCAAGAGGGGAGGCAACGAGCTCCGGCTTGACATGAGGAATGAGTCTACAATCTGCAAGCGGGAAAAGGATCCGCATGGGAACAGCGGGAGAGCAGGATCGGTTTCAACCCTCTAATCTCCTCCATCCACCCATTAGCGGCAGCGGCCAAGAGCACCCCAGTCCCTGGGGCAAGAGAAGAGGCGCAAACGGTACCAGCACCATCATCCCTGCCTCGGAGCTACACAGATCTCCCGGTGCTCGCTCATTTGAGTGAGCAGGCAAGAGGTTTTGGGGAGAAAGGGGGCTCTACGTGACAAAACCCAGCATTTTTGAGCAGCTTCGGCTCAAAACACTGCCTGGCACCAACGCAGGAGCAAGGTCTGAGCCAGGAACCTCGAGGAGCCGAAAGCGAAACCGGCCTCTCCCTGTGCGCGATGCCACCGGAGCGAGGAGGAAACCAGCACGACACGACCAGCTCCCGGCCTTGTGGGTCCCAGCTTGAGAGCCTCCTGCGCCGGGGCCCCACGTCCTGTTTTGCACGTGATGCTGCTGCATTTCCCCGTGCACAGCCCTGCGGCTCCAGGGCCCGCCAAGCCCTCGACTCCAAGGCAAAACCGGAGGAGGCCTTCGGGCACGCCAAAACACACTCTTGCCCGGAGTTACCAACATTGCACCCAAAATAGCAGCCCTCTGCCCTTCTTTAGCAACGCCGCTCGGCCGTGGAGCCACCTCAAGTGCTCTTGGAGGGACGCGCTCCAGCTCCCGCCAAAGTGCTGGAATTAGGCAAGGCCCGGATAGATTATAGATTCTTTGGGTTTTTTTTTTTTTTTTTTTTTCCCTGCTGCAAAGGAAATTGCAACTGAGACAAATGCTTTATCTAAAGGATAACAGATTGGTTCTGTGCAAAACGTAATGCTGGCAAAAAGAAAAAAAAAAGAGAGGGTTTTATTGTTGTTTTGCTTTTGCTAGAGGTCAGTAAATCCACGGCAGCAAGCAGCTTCATGCCGGCTATGGAAAAAAAAGGCAGGGATTTGGATCAAATCAAAGCAACCTGTTCTGGGTGCTGCCAGCCCTTCCCAGTCCCATCCCAGCTCCAATCCTGCTGGAGCATTCCGAGCAATTTGAAGCCAAGGGCAGAGCAGGTGCAACGGGGATGTGCAGTGCGGTATTAAATGTGGTATTTCCATTGCAAAAGAGGTTTCTGAGCGATGATTTCACACAAGCAGCACGGTTTGGGCGGGAGAAGGCAGTGTCAAAACGATGCACTTGCTGGGAGCAAACGGGCAAGGCCGGGACGGCCCCAAAGAGACGCAACGAGCGGAGCGGGACCCGTCCGCCCCGCCGGGGCTGCCCGCAGGGCCGGGGCCTCCCGCAGCGCCGGGGCCGCCGCGCCGGGGCTGGAGGCTCTTTTCCCTCCCGCTCGCTCCGAGGAAGCCGGCGGGACGAGGACGGAGGCAGAAGAGCCAAAACAGCCGTGTT